>RXID01022058.1:36967-40394 GCA_005019695.1 Trichopus zeylanicus subsp. travancoricus
TAGTTGTTGTTGTTGTAGTAGAAGTAGCAGTAGCAGTAGTAGTTGTTATAGTAGTCATAGTGGTAGTAATACTAGTTGCATTAGCAGTAGTAGCAGTAGTAGTACTTGTAGTAGTCGCAGTGGTAGGAGTAGCAGTAGCAGTAGTAGTTGTTGTTGTTGTAAGAGTAGCATTAGGGGTAGTATCAGTAGCAGTAGTAGCTGTAGTAGTAGTAGTAACACTAGTAATAGAAGAAGCAGTAGTAGTAGGAGGAGTAGTAGTAGTAGGAGTAGCAGTAGTAGTACTAGTACTAATAGTAGAAGTAGGAATAGTAGGAATAGACGTAGTAGCAGTAGTAGTAGTAGTAGTAGTAGTAGTAGTAGGAGAAGTAATAGTTACTTCGACTCAAACTGCTACTACTGCTACTACAACTACTACAAAGCCTACTACTCCTACTACTCGAACTCCTACTCCTGCTATTACTACTACTACTACTGCTGCTGCTAGAACAACAAGAACAAACACTACTACTCTTGCTATACTACTGCTACTACTACACCTAACACTCCTACTACTATAACTAATATTGCTACTGCTACAAATACTACTACACCTACTACTACTACTTTTACTACTACTATTACTACTATTACTACTATTACTACTACTACTATTCCTACTACTAATACTACAATTACTACTAGTACTACTTCTACTACTAGTGGAATTACTATTATTACCACTCCTATAACTACCGGAACTACTACTACTAATACTAACACTATTATTACTACTAATAGTACAACTACCAATACTAACACTCCCAATACTACTACTACTACTACTACTACTACTACTACTAATACTCCTTCCATTACTACTGCTACTTCTACAACTACTACTACAACAACTACTACTACTACTACAACTACTACTATAACAACAACTACTACTGCTGCTACTACCACTCCTACTCCTATTCCTACCACTTTTACCCCTCCTACAACTACACCTACCCCGACTCCAACTAACACTACTACTACTACTACTACTGCTGCTACTACTACTACTACTACAACAACAACTTCTACTAGTACTAGCACTACTACTACTACAAGTACAATTGCTACTACTACTACTCGTACAACTACTAGTGCAATTCTTACTAATGCTAATACTACTACAACTACTACTACTACTACAACTATTCTTATTCCGACAGCAACTCCTACTTCACCTCCTACAACTACTCCTACTCCTACACCTACTACTACAACTATTGCTCCAACTACCACTACAGCTACTGAAACTACCACTCCTACTCTAACTCCTACTGCTATTGTTGCTACTACTACTACTGCTAATGTCACAACTACCACTACCACCACTACTACTACCACCACAACTAATACTACTACTACTACTACTACTACTACTACTACTACTACTACTGCTACTACTACTACTACTACTTCTACTTCTACGAACCATGCTGCAAATCCTACTCAAATGCCTCCTCCTGCTTTTACTACTACTCGTACTCCTACAGTTACTATTACTACAACCACTACAAACCGTAGTGCTTCTCCTACACAAACTCCTACTCCTGCTATTACTACTTTTACTACCACTACAACTACAATAATAAGAACAAACACTACTACCCTTACTAAGCTACTACGACTATACTACTACTGCTACTACTACAAATAGTACCACACCAACTACCACTACAACAACAACTACTACTACTCCTAACACTCTAACTACTACTACCCCTACTGATACTACTACAAATAGTACTACACCTAATACTACTACTACTACTACAACAACAACTACTACTACTCCTAGCTCTCCTACAACTTCAACTACTCCTACTTCCCACTCACTACTACTTCTATACACTCCTACTACAACTACTACGACTACTGCTACTACTACTACTATTATTACAACTACTACTACGACTACTACTACTACTATTACTACTACTCCCACTACTACTGCTACTCCAACTGGCACTATTGCTACTACTACTCGTATGAATAAAACTACTCCAAACACTCCGACTACAATAACAACAACTACTACTACTATTGCTACTTGCTACTCCTACTTCTACTATTACTACTACTACTACTATTGCAGCTACTACTATTACTACTTCCAAAAATACTACTGCTACTACTACTACTGCTGCTGCTACAACTACTACTACTACTACTACTACTACTACTACTACTACTACTACTACTACTACTACTACTACTACTACTACTATTACTAGTACTAATACTAGTACTACTGCTAATACTACTTCTACTACTAGTACAGTTGCTACTATTACTACTACTACAACTAATGGAACTACTATTACTAATAGTAACACTAGTAATACTACTACTAGTATGCAACTAAGACTAACGCTCCTGCTACTTCTACCATTACAACTACTACAACTTTTACTACTCCCGGCACTCCTACGACTTCTACAACTATGACTCCCAACTCCAACTACTACTAATATTGCTACTACTACTACTACAACTGCTGCTGCTACTACTACTATGACTACTCTTACTGCAACTACTGCTCCTACTACTGCTACTACTACTACTACTAATATTACTAGTACTAATACTACTACCCCAAACAATCCTACTACCACTACTATTGCAATAACTGCTACTACTACTACTACTACAACAACTACTACTACTCCTACTGCTGCTGTTGCAACTAAGACTACTACTACATTACTAGTTGTATAACTCCTACAACTACTACTCCTTCCACAATTTCTACTACTGCTACTACAATGAAAATAACTACTACGATTACTTCTATTACTGCATCTGCTACTATACCTGCTACTTCCACAATTTCTACTACTACTACTACTATTACTACTACTACTACTATTCCTACTCCTACTCCAATTATTGCTACTTCGAGTACTACACCTACGACTGCTACTACAGCTACTATGATACCTACTTCAACTCTGACTGCTACTACAACTCCTACTACTAGGACTGCCCCCACTACAACTACTACTACACCTATTTCAACTCCTACTCCAACTCCTACAACCACAGCTAGTATTACTGCAACTACTACTCCTACTACTACTACTACCGCTACTACTACCATAACTACTACTATAACTACAACTAATGGTACTAATACTACTAATACTAACACTACTAGTACTACTCCTACAACTGCTACCACTAATACTACTATTCCTACTACTACTCCTACTCCTACATTGACTACCACCACTACTACTTCAACTACTACTACTACCACTATTACTACTTGTACTATTACTACTACTACTATTACAATTGGTGCTGCTATAGTTACTACTGCCACGACTACTACAACTGCTACAACTACTGCTACTACTGCAATGGCTACTACTACACTACTACTACAATAACA
>RXID01022060.1:0-10194 GCA_005019695.1 Trichopus zeylanicus subsp. travancoricus
ATCAACATGAATGCCTTCAGCACTTACAACAAAACCCAAGAACACCAAGTGGTCAGTCATAAAATGGCATTTCTTTGATTTGATGTACAACTTCTCCTTCTTCAGCACAGTAAGTACTTCTGTTAGATGCCTTTTATGTTCTTCTTCATTATGACTGTACACCAGGATATCATCAAAGTAAACAACAACAAAATGACCAATGACAGGTTTGAGTACCTGATTCATCACTTGGTGCATTTGAGAGTCCAAAAGGCATAACAAGCACTCATAAAGTCCTTCTTTTCTTTTGAAAGCAGTTTTCCATTCATCACCGGGTCTAATTCTGATTTGATGGTATCCACTCCTCAAATCTATCTTGGAGAAAACCTTTGACCCTTCCAACATGTCCAACATGTCCTCTAAGCGAGGAATTGGGAATCTATACTTTACCGTGATTCGGTTGATAGCTCGACTATCTACACACATCCGCCAACTTCCATCTTTCTTAGGTGTCAATAAGGCTGGAACTGCACATGGGCTCATGCTGACTCTGACCATTCCTTTTCTGATCAACTCCTCAACCTTGTCTTGTAAAATTTGTGACTCTTTTGGACTCATTCTGTAGTGGGGCAGATTTGGTAAACTCGCTCCAGGAACAAGGTCAATGTGGTGCTGAATATCTCTCATTGGGGGTAGTTCATCAGGAAGATCATCGGGCATGATTTCCTTGAATTCATCTAGGAAGGGTTGCAAGCCTTTTGGAGCTTCAGTGGGCATTGTCTCCATTCCTTTCTCAATCACAACAAATATTTGGGATGTCTCTTTAGCCTCGTTTATAAAATTTTGCACAATCAGGAAGGAGTGACCCTCCTCTTGTAAACTCTTGGGTCGACGCTCTTCGCCAATGGGGGTAAGGATAATTTTCTTTCCATCTTTGAAGAAGATGTAGCGATTGTCTCGCCCACGATGTGTAGAATCTCTATCAAATTGCCAAGGTCTGCCAAGAAGAATATGGCATGCATTCATCTCCACAACATCACAGGTTACCTCATCCTTGTAGAATTTTCCAATGGAAAAACAAATTTGACACCGTTCAGTTACCTTGGTTTCACCAACCTTTTTAATCCAGCCGATCTTGTAGGGAGAAGGATGTGATTCTGTCTTCAATTGAAGCTTGTCAACCATAGTCTTGGAGATGATGTTTTCACTGCTTCCTCCATCAATAATCATGTCACAGATCTTGCCATTTACTGTGCATCGAGTGCGAAAGATATTGTGACGTTGTAGGTTTTCCTCTTGCTTTGGGATGTACATCAGATTTCGAACTACTAAAGATGACCTTTCACCATCAGGCTCCTCGAATATTCCATCTTCATAGTTTTCTTGATCACAAGCTAGGTCATCATCTTTTGAGTCATGTAAATTGTCAGCAACAAAATTATCTTCAATAGCCAAGTTCACAGGTTGTCGTGCTGGACAAACATTAGAACGATGTCCAAATCTTCCACAACGATAGCACTTTAGATCAGGATTTGAACTTGGGTTCTTTGCTGATGTGGCATTTCCTGATGGCCTTGTAGGTCTAGCTTCAAGACTCACTTGTGTGGGAGGTCGAGAAGGTTGTGTAGCTGCACCTCCATTAGGAATAGATTGTGCTCCTTTTGAATTCTCACCAATGGTTCTCCCCACCTGATTTCTGATGACAGGTCGCTCCAATTGGGACTCCACACGAGTTGCACTCCTCACAGCCTCATTAACCGTCCAAATAGGTTGTAAAGAAATCCTATCTTGGATGGTTGTGCGTAGCCCACCGATGAATCTTGCCACTTGATGAGATTCAGTCTCTATTAGATTATTACGTGCTGATAGGCGATAGAACTCCTCAGCATATGCCTTCACACTACGATTACCCTGTCGACAATTTTGATATTGCTGAAAGAGTACCTGGTCATAATCTATGGGAAGGAATTGCTTTTCGAGAAGAGCCTTCATCCGTGGCCATGCTCGAATTGGAGCTTTATTTTGGCGTGTCCTTTCCAACTGGATGCGTTCCCACCATGCTGATGCACCCCCCTTGAGTCGGTAAGCAACAAGCTTCACTTTCTTCGAATCTGGAATCTCCATGTAGTCGAAGAACCGTTCCACTTCAGCAAGCCAATCGAGAAAATCTTCGATCTGAAGTTGGCCATTGAAAGATGGGAGATCAATCTTCAAGCGAAAATCATGACGTCTATCATGCTCAGAAACTGGTCGGTGAAGGATGTCTTCAACTTCTTCATCGCTGGAATTTTCAAGGATTTGTAAACCCTTTGGATTCACTTGCGGAGCCTTTCCTCGACCAATTGGATCGCGAGTCACTTCATCGATCCGTCGACGTGGTTGATTCAGGCCTTCAAGTTGATCCATCCTCAGCATCAACCTTGCAAGTGAGTTTTGGATTGCCTCCATGGTCGAATCAAAATACTCACGGTTGATGTGATTACCCACAGGAGCACCGTCCCTAGGGTTGCTGCTGGTTGCGTCGTCGTTAGACATTAAGCAAGGAGAGCCTCGCTCTGATACCACTTGACGTAGCAACAAGCGTGGTAGACGAGGAAAACACCGTTGCCTCTGTTAAGAACTCCTTGAATCCACAAGGAAGAGAGAAAATTCACTAAAGTAGAACTTTATTGAGAATAAAAGTTGTCTCCCGTCCATAGGACTGAAGGCCTATTTATACAAATACCAGAAATCCAATTTGAGTAAGTTTCTGGCTTCCCAAGTCCTAAACTGAATATAACTCAGTTTAAACCCATTAATTGGGTTGGTAGAAGTTCTAAATAAGTTAACCTACGAAAATAAAATCCTAAATAAAGATTCATCCTTCCCAAGTCCTAAACTGAATAGGATTCAGTCCATAATTGGTCTTGGGTTGGTGGAATCCGAGAATAAGACCTAAGACATCATAATAAAGAGAATTTTAAACATAGAAAGGTACTAAGTAAGGTAAATCCTAAGTTTAAATAGAAGAGTGAATCAAATCATTTGTCATGGCCCCTTGACTTCTGAATTAGCTTCTTTTGATATTCTTGAACTTCCTTTGAGTGTCCTACATCACTCTCCTGTGGAGGCTTTGACAATTTGTTCTTGCACCAGAACGGTAGTATTTTCTCCTTCTAGGCATATTGCCTTTCTTTTCGCTTTTTCTCGCTCCGCTGCTTCCAATTCCCTTTGATCGTGCTGGAGCTCCTTTTGCAATTCCCGCAGCTTTTCCTTGAGATGTTCCACCTCCCCTTTTAGCCGCTCGATCTCTCCTTCGCACCAGGAGATGTAGTATTGTTGCTTCTTTATCAGCTGTTGCGGGAAGAATGGTGCCGGTGTTGCCAGAGCTATTGGAACCTGCCTTTTAAAGTAATAAGGGCCACAGAGATTGCAAGCTGTTACCTGACACTTGCTGTAGTGGATCCGTGCCCTTTGTAAAGACTTCCTTTTACAGCAAGAGCAGCTCTCATGCGGTGGCTGTACGAAGTCGCTGTGCTGCCAATTATGCAAGCAGCTCATCTGTTCATCAGGCAGTTTAACTTGGGGGCGGTACCCGCCTTCAATCTCTCCAAGAACATATATGACCTCTTCATGTATGAAAGGGCTGAGGGAGCTGTGAAGAGTCTGGGCATCCTCCCCTCAGATATGCTGAAAATAGCATCGCTCTATTCCTCCCCTTCCTGAACAGAGATCAGGTCATAGTCTTCTGGTACATTGAGTTGCTCAAAGATGGCGACTCGCTTGACATTCCGCCTGTCATTTGGGCATTCCCTAGCAAAATGCCCTTCGTTGCCACAAAGGTAGCACTTACATCGCTTGTTGCATATGAGGTGCTTCCTATTTTCTATTCGCACGTGCGTGTTGTGCGGTTTTCCTTTGTATGTTCTCGCCTTTCTTGCTCCATACTTCTTTTCTTTGGCATAGTACCCTGGGGTCGAAATTTTGCTACAAAAGGAAAGATCTTTAAGGGACCTTTTGAACGCAGCATCCTTGCACTCCTCCTCCAAGTATTTGTAGGTGAACAGGACTCGGCGTATTACCCCGACATTCACTCCTGGGTACTTCTGGTTGAAGGCCGCTTTCATTTGTCGGCCCAGCTCGCTTGGCATCTTCATCCAGAACTTCTCAGATAGCTCAGTGCCAATGAATAGCCTTCCTATTTTTGCTGCCAACCTGAGATAGTCATTCATATAAAGGACAATATCTTTAAGATTTTCACAAGAAAGTCTTTCTAAGTCCCTGTATGCCGCATCTTGAGCCATGGTCGACCCTTGGGTTGGATCTTCCAATGAGAACACTCTCCTCATCTGGGAGAGGATATTCTGGGTTCCCTCCCTTCCTTCGCCGGCTACAATGATAGCCTGGTATTCTCCTCCGTACATCATGCGCCATTGTACCCATGCAAGTCTTTTGACTTCACCAAGGAGGTTCTCTATGTATTCAATTTTGTCTCGAGTGTCAGTGAACCCTATGCCCGAGACATGATTTCTGGTGATGGCTTCCCATCTGGAAAATGCATCATTGAAGAGTCCCAGCTGTTATGGGATTATGAACATGGCCCCACCATTCTGTTGTGCGGACGGGAGAGTCCACATTTCATTGTTGCCTCCTCGCTTGAAGCTCCCCCCGGCTTCTTTGTTCAAGCATTGGAGTTATTCGAGATGTTGATGGGTTTAAGTTGGTTGCCGGTGGATAACCTGGAGGACCCATCGTAACATCTTCAGGGGGCATGTATGGCCTGTTTGGGGATGCCGCCGAAGTCAATGTACTTGTGTATAATTGTTCAGTCAGTTCCTTTAGGGCCGGATACTCCATTTCTGGTTCTTCCTCGTATCCTGTAGCAATGATGTTAGAGATCGGGGTGGAGCTGGAGTTACCTTCTTTACTAGGCTGAGGAGAAGGTGGGTCTATTTGTTCTGCTTCATCATCTCCCATGTGGGGTGACTTGGAGTAGGATAGTCACAGTAGAAGGATGCAGGGTGTGTGTAGCGCACATAGTAATCAAACTTGCCGCTGGGCTCCCCTAATGTATCCCATACTTCACCCGGGTGTTGGTGAAGAAGGTCCCCGGGATTTGTGCTACCCCTAGAGAGGGCTTCTTCTTCATCAGAATACACATCCCATATTGTCGCTTGGGATGGGTAGTCCAAGTTTCCTTCAGAGAATTCCTGGCTTTGCAACTGCTGAAATTAGTCTTTGTCTTCGCTCCCTTCTTCATGCTCCATTTCTCCTATCAGGACGGCAAGTATATGAGGGGCTTTGAGCTCCTCCTCATCACTTTGGATTTCGTCATCTTCCTTGTTACAGCACGACCTCCTAGGTGTTTGTTCTGGATGCCATCATTCTCCAAGCCTTCTTGTCTCTTCTTTGAGTATGCAGGATGGGTCTTTATAGACCCTTAGCTTCCCTTGTACTTTCCACGGTCTGCGCCCCTCGGGCTGGAGAAGCTTGCTCAGTTGAATAAGTGTGAGGGACTCGTCCTCAGGCCGCTTGGGCTGCCTGCTTGCTTCAATCTCAAGCTCCCGAGCTTCTTGTTTTGGGCAGGTCCTGTTGTCTAGGACTCCAGTTGTGAGAGTTCTGAGGGAAATCTCTAGCTTTGAGATTTCCTGTGTTGTGTGATGGCTTAGTTCAAGTATTTGTTTGAAGTTCTTCAGATGAACTTTTGATGAGAGACAAGTTTTATCATAAATCACAGATAGATTATGAGCTAGTTGGTTTGTCAAAACTTTAGTGACTGAGGCAAGGTCAAGGTATTCCATAGGTTTACGGTTCGGGAATTATTCTACCACTCCTGTATTGTTCTCTCCCAAGCTTCTGACATCTATGCTACCAAATTCACTATAAGCTTCTACCGGGCAGTTCCTATCCAGGTTTGGACAGGGCAGTTCCTCGCTAGGTTAGAACTTTCTAGGATCACACAGGTGTGCCCTTGGGCTTACTCACGGTCACTCGCCTTACTGCCAAGTTAGGACCTATTCTTTTTCCTATCAGTTCATCACCCAGAAAGCATAATACCCATACCCTTGCCTGATTAGCATAATACCAAACAGAAACAAGATAGTTCGTATGAAAGCATGTAAATCATAAGCTCAGAGGAGAACAGAAATAGGCATGATAAAACAAATCCACCCCCTAACCTTTCATACCTTAACCCCGAAGCTTTCTACTCACAAGCCATATCTTTTCCAGGCTCTGATACCATGCAGTTTTTCGCGGGATGTGGTGGCGATTCTCGCAGCAAAAGAAATAAGGAGAGATATGGGAGAACTCGCAGATTCTTATTGCTGGGAATTGTATTCATTGTATATATCTTATGTTATAATGGAGGTGCCCTTTATATAGAGGGCATGATGATATAAGCGCTGACATAAGGAGGTGTAATGACCTAAGCACTTACATCAGAGCTACAGTAGGCTAGGCTATAGCCTTTTTACAAGACTCCAAACATAGGCTATAGCCTTTATAAAAGGCTATACAAACTGACAACTATAGGTTATAGCCTTTATAAAAGGCTACACAAGACGACAAATATAGGTTATAGCCTTTATAAAAGGCTACACAAAATGACAAATGGTCACTTCTTCTTTTGTCATTTTCCTGGTCGTCGGTATGCTTCCTGGGGCGCCTGGTGATTGCCAATTTGCTCTTCCCCCCCACTTCACCTTCTTCTTCTCCTTCTTCGTCTCCTTCTCCTTCTGCTTCTCCTTCACCTTCTCCTTATATTTCTCCGTCTCCTTCTTCCTCTCCTTCAGCTTCTACCCCTCCTCCTTCTTCTCCTTCTGCTTCTTATTATCCTACTTCGACTCCTTCTCCTTGTCCTTCTGCTTCTCCTTCTTCTTCTCCATCTCCCTCTTTTTCTCCTTCACCTTCTCCTTCTCCTTATGCTTCTCCTTGTCGTTCTGTTTCTCCATCTTCTTCTCCTTCTCCTTCTCCTTTTCCTTCTCCTTCTTCTTCCCCGTCTGCTTCTCCATCTCCTTCTGCTTCTGCTTCTTCTTATCCTTCTGCTTCTTCTTCTACATCTCCTTCTTCTTCTCCTTCTTATTCTCCTTCTTCTTCTCCTTTTCCTTCTCCTTCTCCATCTCCTTCTCCTTCTCCTTCTCCTTCTCCGTCTCCTTCTCCTTCTGCTTCTCCTTCTCCTTCTTCTTCTCCTTCTTCTTCTCCTTCTCCTTCTGCTTCTCCTTCTGCTTCTCCTTCACCTTCATTCGTCTCCTTCTCCTTCTGCTTCTCCTTCTCCTTCTTCTTCTCTTCTCTTCTTTCTCCTTCTGCTTCTCCTTCACCTTCATCTTCTCCTTCTCCTTCTCTGTCTCCTTCTTCCTCTACTTCTCCTTCTCCGTCTCCTTTTTCTTCTCCTTCTCCTTCCCCTTCTCCTTCTCCTTCTGCTTCTCAGACTCCTTCTTCTCCGCCTTCCCCTTCTCCTTCTCCTTCTCCTTCTCCTTCTGCTTCTTGGTCTCCTTCTTCTTCTCCTTCCCCTTCTCCTTCTCCTTCTCCTTCCCCTTCTTCCTCTCCTTCTCCTTCTCCTTCTCCTTCTCCTTCTCCATCTCCTTCTCCTTCTCCTTCTCCTTCTCCTTCTCCACTTCCGTCTCCTTCTCCTTTTGCTTCTCCTTCTCCCTCTATTTCTGCTTCTTCTTCTCCATCTGCTTCCCCTTCTTCGTCTCGTTCTCCTTCTACTTCTCTTTCACCTTCTACTTCTGCTTCTCCTTCTCCTTCTTCCTCTCCCTTCTGCTTCTACCTCTCCCTTCTGCTTCTACCTCTCCTTCTTCTTCTCCTTCTCCTTCTCCTTCTCCTTCTCCTTCGCCTTCTACTTCTCCTTCTTCTCCACCTTCTCCTTCTCCTTCTCTTTCTCCTTCTCCTTCACCTTCACCTTCTCCTTCTTCTTCTTCTTCTTCTCCTTCTCCTTCTTCTTCTCCTTCTTCTTCTCCTTCTCCTTCTCCTTCTCCCTCTTCTTTTTCTTGACCTTCTTCTTCTCCTTCTCCTTCTCCTTGTCCTTCACCTTGTCCTTCTCGTTCTTCTTCCCCTTCTACTTCTCCATCTCCATCTTCTTCTCCTTCTCCTTCTGCTACTCCTTCTCCTTTGCTTCTCCTTCTCCTTCTGCTTCTCCTTCTTCTTCTCCTTCTACCTCTCCTTCTCCTTCTTCTACTTCTCCTTCTACTACTACTTCTTCTTCTTCTTCTACTTCTTCTGCTTCTTCTTCTGCTTCTTCTTCTACTTCTTCTTCTCCTTCTCCTTCTCCTTCTCCTTCTTTTTCTCCTTCTGCTTCTCCTTCTCCATCTCCTTCTCCTTCTTCTTCTCCTTCTCCTTCTCCTTCTTTTTCTCCTTCTGCTTCTCCTTCTCCATCTCCTTCTCCTTCTTCTTATCCTTCTCCTTCTCCTTCTCCTTCTGCCTCTCCTTCTCCTCCTTCTGCTTCTCCTTCACCTTCTCCTTCTCCTTATCTTTCTTCTTCTCCTTCTCCTTCTTCTTCTCCTTCTTCTGCTTCTCCTACTTCTACTTCTCCTTCTACTTATTCTTCTCCTTCTTCTGCTTCTCCTACTTCTGCTTCTCCTTCTACATACTCTTCTACTTCTTCTGCTTCTTCTTCTCCATCTCCTTCTCCTTCTCCTTCTCCTTCTCCTTCTCCATCTCCTTCTCCTTCTCCTTCCCCGTCTACTTCTTCTTCTCCATCTCCTTCTCCTTCTCCTTCTGCTTCTCCGTCTCCTTCTTCTTCTCCTTTCCCTTCTCCTTCTCCTTCTCCTTCTCCTCCTTCTTCTCCTTCTCAGTCTCCTTCTCCTTCTCCTTCTCATTCTCCTTCTCCTTCTCCGTCTCTTTCTTCTTCTCCTTCTCCTACACCAACTCCTTCCGCATCTCCTTCTCCTTGGATTTCTCCTTCTGCTTCTACTTCTCCTTTTGCTTCTCCTTCTACTTCTCCTTCTTCTTCTCCTTGTCCTTTTCCTTCTGCTTATCCGTCTCCTTCATCGTCTCCTTTCCCTTCTCCTTCTCTTTCTCCTTCTCCTCCCGCTTCTCCTTCTCCTTCTACTTCTCCTCATTCTTCTCCTTCTCCTTCTACTTCTCCTCCTTCTTCTCCTTCTTCTTCTTCTTCTCCTTCTCCTTCTTTGTCTCCTTCTCCTTCTCCTTCTCCTTCTCTTTCTCCTTCTCCTTCTCCGTCTCCTTCTCCTTCTCCTTCTCCTTCTCTTTCTCCTTCTCTGTCTCCTTCATCTTCTGCTTCTCCTTCTCCTTCTCCTTCTGCTTCTCCTTCTTCTCCTTCTCCTTCTCCTTCTCCTCCTGCTTCTCCTTCTGCTTCTCCTTCTACTTCTCCTTCTCCTTCTCCTTCTCCTTCTGCTTCTGCTTCTACTTCTCCTTCTCCTGCTCGTTCTTCTTCTGCTTCTTCCTCACATTCTCCTTCTACTTCTCCTTCGTCTTCTCCTTCTCGTTCTTCTTCTCCTTCGCCTTCATCTTCTCCTTCTTCTTCTCCATCTCCTTCTTTTTCTCCTTCTCCTTCTGTTTCTCCTTCTCTTTTTGTTTCTCCTTCTTCTGCTCCTTCTTCTTCTCCTTCTGCTTCTCCTTCTCCTTCTCCTTCTCTTTCTACTTCTTTTTCTTCTACTTCTCCTTCTGCTTTTTCTTCTTCTACTCCTTCTACTTCAGCTTCTGCTTCTCCTTCTCTTTCTGCTTCTCCTTCTCCTTCTCCTTCTCCTTCTCCTTATGCTTCTCCTTCTCCTTCTCCTTCTCCTTTTCCTTCTCCTTCTGCTTCTCCTTCTCCTTCTCCTTCTGCTTCTCCTTCTCCTTCTCCTTCTCCTTATCCTTCTCCTTCTCTTTCTCCTTCTCCTTCTCCTTCTCCTTGTCCTTCTTCTTATCCTTCAGATTCTCCTTCTCCTTCATCTTCTCCTTCTCCTTCTCCTTCTCCATCACCTTCTTCTTCTCGTTCTCCTTCTACTTCTCCATCTCCTTCTGCTTCTCCTTTTTTCTTCTGCTTCTTATTCTCGTTCACCTTCTCCTTCTGCTTCTACTTCTCCTTCTTCATCTCCATCACCTTCTCCTTCTGCTTCTCCTTCTGCTCCGACTTCTTCTCCTTCTGCTTCTCCTTCTCCTTCTCCTTCTTCTACTGCTTCTTCTTCTCGTTCTCGTTCTCCTTCTGCTTCTGCTTCTCCTTCTTCTTCTCCATCACCTTCTTTTTCTTCTTCTTCTCCATCACCTTCTTTTTTTTCTTCTTCTTCTTCTTCTTCT
>RXID01022061.1:1524-106381 GCA_005019695.1 Trichopus zeylanicus subsp. travancoricus
TTAGCTACTATCGCTACTACTCCTCACATTGCTACTATAGATTCTACTACTACTACTTCTATCCCAGCTAATACTACTGCAACTGCTACTACTGCCACTACTACAATTGCTACCATGGCTGCTAATAATACTACTCCAACTACTACTACTACAATTGCTACCATGACACTTAATACTACTGCTCCAACTACTACTGCTACTAATACTACTACTAATATTGTTGCTATTACTACAACAACTGCTACTGCTACTAATACTTCTCTTCCATCTGCTACTATGACTGCTACTACAATTGCCACTGCAGCTGCCACTACTATTGCGACTTGTCGAACTACTGCGACTACTGCTATTACTTCTACTGCCACTACTACTTCAGCTACTACTAGTACTACAACTACTGTTGCTCCTACTACTAATACTACTACTACTGCTCCTACTACTTCGGCTACTACTAGTACTACAACTACTGCTGCTGCTACTACTAATACTACTACTACTGCTCCTACTACAACAATAATTACTGCTTTTGCTACTGCTACTACTATTGCCACTACTGCGAATTTTGTGTCTACTTGAACTACTAGTACAGACGAAATGACTCCTACTACTACTACTACTACTTCTGCCACTACTTGTACTACTACAACTGCTACAATTGCTACTATTACAACTACTTCTACTTCTGCTACTACTACTTCTACTACTTCAACAACTACTACTTCATCTACTACTACTACTCCAACTACCGCTGCTGCTATGGCTACTTGTACTTCAATTTTGCTACTACCTGTACTTCAACTACTACTACTACTATGATGACTACTGCAATTATTTCTAATACTAAAACTACTATTACTGCTGCGACTACTACTACTACAACTTCTGCAACTACTAATACAACTGCTACTACTGCCGCTACTACTATTGCTATTACAACAACTACTAATACTATTACCAACATTAATATAACTACCACGAGCACTACTACTGCTACAACTACAGCCACTTCTTCTACAACTACCACTACAACAAGTGCTATTACTACTTCTAGTGCAGCTAGGCTACTACTACTATCACTATTATTGCTGCTACTACTACTACTATCGCTACTTATGCTACTTCAGCTACTACTATTATAACCACTACACTTACTACTACTGCTACTTCTTCTACTACTACTATATGTACTATTACAACAAAAACTACCACTATTGTTATTGCTGCTGCTATTGCTGAAACTACTACTATTACTACTGCTACTACTACTGCTGCCGCTACTACTACTCTTCCTCCTCCTACTACAACTATTTCTACGGGGGAACAACTGTTGCTACTACTACAGCTACTGCTGCTACAACTGCTACAACTGCTGCTACATCTACTACTACTACTACTACTACTACTTCTACATCTACTGCTATGACTGCTACTAGTACTACAGTTGCCACTACAGCAACTACTACTATAGCTGCTGCTACAACAACTATGACTACTGTGGTGAGTACTAATACTATTGATGCTGCTACTGTTACTACTATTACTACTACTTCTCCTACTACTATTACCACTGCTATTACTACTGCTTCTACTACTTTTGCTACTCCAGTGAACACTACTGCCGCTACTACTACATCTGCTACTAATATTACTACTACTGCTACTATTACTAGTATTATTCCTACTACTACTACTACTTCTAGTTCGATTACCACATCTACTACCACTGCTACTACTGCTACTACCACTATGACTACTACTACTACAAGTGCTACTACTGCCACTACAACTACTACTGCTACCACTTCTTCTACTACCACTACAACTACTACAACAACAACAACTACTACCGCTACTTTTGTTGTGACTACCATTACTATTACTGCTACTACTATCACTACGGCAATAATAATAACTAGTACAACTACTGCTACAACTACTGCCATTAGTGCTGCCACTAATTTGACTGCCACAAAAATTGCTACTGCTGCTATTACTACTTCTACTACTACTTCTACAATTGCTACTATTGCTACTACTACTTCTACTGTTGCAACTACTACTACCACTACACCGATGACAACTACTACTACTACAGCTACTGCTACTGTAACTCCTACTAGTCCAACTACTACTGATACCATTGTTGTTACTACCTCTACTACTACGAATATTACTACTACAAGTTCTATTGCTTCTGCTACTATTACAACTTGTCCTATTACTATTTGTATAGCTACAACTTTTGCTACTACTCCAACTAATACTACTGTTGTTTCTACTACCACTGCTACTACTAATATTGCCACTACGACTATTAATCCTACTACTACTACTTCCACAACTATTACTGCTACAACTACTGCTACTACTACTACTACTAGTCCTACGACTGAACTACAGCTACTTCTTCTACTACCACTGCTATAACAACTACTTCTGCTACTAATGCTACTACTATTACTACTACAACTACTACTATTGCTACTACTACTATTATTCCTATAACTACCGCTACTACTGCCACTAATCCTACTAGTACTACTACTACAACTGCTACTATTACTACTATTAGTACTACACGACAAATTCTACTACTACTACCAATACTACTGCCACTACTCCTGCAACTCATACTACTACTAGTACTACTAATACTACTAGTACTACTACTATTACTACTACTAATAGTACTAGTACTACTACTAATACTACTGCGACTAATGCTAGTTCTACCGTTGCTACTACTTTTACTACTACTACTACTACTACTATAATTATTACTAGTACTTTTACAACTACTATTGCTTCTACAACTATAACTACAACTATTGCAACTATTGCTCCTACTGTTAATTGTACTTCTACTCCTATTACTACTACAATAACTACTACTGCTACTAATAGTACTACTACTCTTACTTCTGTTACTAATACTACTACTACAACTAATAATATTATAGCTAATACTACTACTACAAATAATACTACTATTACTATAACTGCTACTACTACTAGCACTTCTAATGCTACTACTACAACTACTTCTGCTACTATTGCTGCTACTTTTTCTACTGCTAAAACTACTAGTGCTACTGATAGTACTTCTGCTACTGCTATTGCTAATCCTATTGCTACTACTACTTCTAGTGCAACTACAACAACTACTACTTCTACAACTAATACAACTACTGCTACTTCTGCTACTGCTACTGCTGCTGCTACTACTACTACTGTTGCTTCAGCTACAACCAGTGCTACTATTACTATTACTAGTACTGGTGCTACTACGAGTGATACTACTACTACCACTACTACTGCTACAGCTACGACTACTGCAAATACCCCTATTACTACTACTATTGCTACTACTACAACAACAACAACTATGACTGTAACAATAACTACTATAGCTACTGCTACTACAACAACTACGGCTACTACTACTACTTCTACTAAAACTACTACTGCTACTACTGCAACTACTTCTACTCCTATTGCTACTACTACTACTACTACTTATAGTACGATCACTACTATAACTATTGCTACTACTTCTACTGCTATTGCAGCTACTACTAGTACTACTATAGCTATGACTCGTATAACCATTGCAGCAATGCTACCACTACTGCTACTACTACTGTTGCTGCTACTACTACACTACTACTACTACATCCATCGCTACTGCTACTGCTATAACTACTAGTGCAACTAATACTACTAGGACAACTACTTCTGTGACTCCTAATACACCTAGTACTACTACGACTAATTCTACTACTCCTGCTCCAGCTATTGCCATAGCTTCAACTAGCGGTAGTATTGCACTATTTCTCCTACTACTACTCCTACTGCTACTACTGCTGCTGCTGCTGCTATAGTGCTACTACTTCTATTACTACTACTACTGCTGCTGCTGCTGCTACTTCTGTTACTAGTACGACTGCTATTACTTCAGTTACTTTCACTGCTACTAATTCTAAAACTACTATTTTTGCTGATTCAACAACAACTTCTAATACTACTACTACCACTATTGCTACTGCTACTACTAGCACTAGTACAACAACAGTGACTACTACTACTACTAGTACTTCCCCTACTGCTACCACCACTGCTACTACCACCAGAATAACTATTATTGCTACTATAACAATTATAACTACTACTACCACTGTGGCTATCTCCACTACTGCTGCTTGGACTACTGCTAGAACTACGACAACTTCTACCACTATTCATGCTACTGCTACAACTACAACAACTTCTACCACTACTCATGCTACTGCTACAATAATTACTACTACTATGACTCCTACTACCACTATTGCTACTGCTGCCACTATAGCTACTATTACTTCCCCTACTAGTACAAATAATACTACTACTACTAAAGCTTCTACTACAGCCACTACAACCACTGCTCCAACTACTACTACTCCTCCTCCTCCTCCTCCTCCTACTACTGCTATGACTATTGCTAGTACGACGATTACCTATACTACTATTACTACTAATATAACTACTACTACAACTATGACTATTATTTCTTTGACTACTACTACTCCTTCTTCCTCTACTACAACTAATGCCACTGTTACGACTACAGTTCCGCTATTACTACTACGACTGCAATGATTGCAACTACTACAACTACTGCTACTTCTGAAACTACTGCTGTGACTACTACCACTATAACTACTACAACAATAACTACTGTTACTACTTCTGCTACTATTGCTGCTACTATTACTACAACTATTACTGACACAACAATTACTACTACTACTACAACTACTACGACTACTACTATTGCTACTAATGCTACTATTGCTACTACTGCAACTACTACTATAACTACTACTACAAAAACTACTGCTACTATTACTAATACTACTACTACTACTACCGCTGCGGGTGTTGTTGTTGCTGCTACTCCTACTACTAATTCCCCTACTATTATGACTACTGCTACTACTACTACAATTACTACTACTACTGCTACAACAACTGCTATTATTACTACTATGACTACTACATCTGCTACTACTACAACTATGACTACTACACTTGCTACTACTACTAATACGACTACTACAACTAAGATAACAACAACTACTACTACAACTATTACTCCTACTAATATTACTATTGCTACTACTACAACTACTGTCACTTCTTCAACTACTACAAGTACTACTTGTACTACCTCCACTTCTACTTCTACTGCTACTGCTGCTACTAGTGTTACATCGATGCCGCTAGTACCGCTACAACTACAACTACTGCAACTTGTGCTACAACTACAACTACTACTCCTCCTATTTCAACTAATGCTACTGCTACTACTGATGCGACTGCTAGCACTACTACTACTACTACTGTGGTTGCTACTTATACTACTCATACTACTACTACAAGTACTATAACTATGGCTACTATGGTTACTGCTTCTGCTACAACTACTACTTCTACTGCTACTACTACCACCACCACTACTACTACTATTAATACTTTTACTACTTCTACTACTACAACTATCACTACTACTACTACTATTTCTGCTACTACAACTACTATTACTAGTACCACTACGGCTACTACTACCACTATGACTACTATTACTATGACTGCAGATACTACTAATACTACTGCTTCTACTACTATTGCAGCTACTTCTGCTACTATTGCTACTTCTACCACTAACTCGACTATAACTACTGCCTCTACTACTATTTTTGCTACTACTACCACTACTACTACTATTGCTACTACTTCCACTTTTATAACTACTACTACTATTGTGGCAATTAACACTACTATTATTACTACTACAACAACTACTACTACTACTACAACAGTTACTACTATTACTACTACTACAATTACTACCACCACCACTGCTACTACGACTACTGCTGCACAATACTACTATTATGCTTGCCGATACTACAACTAGTACTACTGCTACTAAAATTGCTACGACTACTACTATAACTACTACATTATCACTACCCCACTACCACTACTACTAACACTACTACTACTACTATTACTACTGCCACTACCACTACTGCTTCTATTATTGTTACTACTTCAACTACTACTGCAACTGCAACTACTACTACTCTTGCTGCTACTATTACTGCTACTGCTACTCCTACTACTATTGCTAATACTACTACTACTATTACAACTACTAATGCTTCTACTATTACTACTATTCCGACTACTACTTTTGCTACTACTAATACTACTATTACTATGACTTCAACTACAAATGCCACTGCTACTACTACTACTATAACTATTGTGGCTACTACTATTACTACTACTGATACTATTTATAATAGTACTGATGCTATTGCTGCTACTACTACAATTACTGCAACTACTTCTACTAATACTATTGCTGCTACTACAACTACTACTGTTGCTGCTACTACTACTACTACTTGCACTACTATTGCTACTACAACTATTGTTGCTACAACTACCGGTGTGACTACTGCTATAACTACAACTACTAAGACTACTGCTATTGCAACTACTACTGCTACTACTACTGCTACTACTATAGTCTCTACTATTGCTACAACTACTACTTATACTGCTTACTAATGCTGCCACTACAACTGCTGCTACTACCATTCCTTCACCTACTACTTCTGCAGCTACTACTACCACTACTACTACTACTATAGCTGCTACAACTACTTCTACTACTTCTACTACTGCTGCTACTACGACAGATACTACTACTACTATTGCTACAATAACTACTACTACTTACCTGACTACTAAAACTACTACTATTACTACTACTACTACTACTATAGCTACTAATGTTATTATCGCTACAATCACTACTACGATTCCTACTACTGCTACTACAACTACTTACAGTTACAATTGCCCATGCTACTATAGCTACTATTGCTACTACAACTTGTACTGCTGCTACTACTACTTCTACTACCACTACTATTACTACTTTTACTACTACAACTACTACAACTACTACTACAATAACTACTGCTATTACTGCTACTACAAATACTACAGTTACAACTGCCCATGATACTAGAGCTATTATTGTTACTACAACTTGTACTCCTGCTACTACTACTTCTACAACCACTACTATTACTACTTTTACTACTACAACTACTACAACTACTACTATAATAACTACTGCTATTGCTACTGCTACTACTACTTCTCCTACTTCCACAACAACTGCTACTACTACAACTACTGTTACTACCCCTATGGCTACGACTAACATTACTACAACAACTGCTATTACTACAACAACTACTATTACTACAACAACAACTACTACTACAAATAGTGTTGCGACCACTACTACAACTACTACTTCTGTAGCTCCTACTACTACAACTACTATTGCTACAACTACAACTGTTACTATTACTAGCACTGCTGCTTTACCACTATTGTTATTGCTACAATTTCCTCACCTCCTACTGCTACTATTTCTACTACTCCTGCTACAACTACAACTAATATTATTTTTACTAATGATACTCCTACTCCTACTACTACTACTGCAACTACAACTTCTACTCCTACTACTGTTGCTCCTCCTTCTACTACTGCTAATACTAATACCACTACTCCTAATACAGCAACTACTACTATTGCTATTTCTACTTCTACTACTACTATTACCGCCATAATTACTACTACTGCCACTACTTCTACTACTGCTATGGTTGCTATGACCACTCCTACTCCTATAACAACTACTACTATTACTACTAACACCACTACTACTTCTACCACAGCTTCTACCACCACCACCACTACAACAACAACAACAATATCTACTACTGCTGCTGCTGCTGCTGCCCCTACTACTACTAATACTACTAATACTACAATGTATGCTACTCTTGCTACTATTATTATTATTACTACTACTACTGCTACTGCTAACTCTAATACTATTACTACTGCTGCTACTATTACTTCTAACACTACTACTACTACAACAACTATGAGTATTATTTCTCCTACAACTACTACTACTACTTATTCTACTACAACTACTGCTATGGCTACCGCTATGGCTACCACTACTACTACTACCAGTATTGCTATTGCTAATACTGTTACTACTGCTACTACTACAACTATAGCTACTGCTACTATGATTAAAACAACTATTACTACAACAACTACTACTACTACTACTGTTGTCGCTACTGCTACTATAGTTGCCACGACTACTACTACTACTTTTGCTACTACTGCTACTACTACTACTTCTTCTGCTGCTACTACTATTACTAATACTACTACAAGTACTACCAAAACTACTACTACAACTACTACGACTGTTACTACTGCTACTACTGCTATTATCGCTACTACTACTACTTTTACTTTTGCTACTACTAATACTGTTACTACTACAGTGGCTACCAATACTACTACTAACACTAATATTATTACTACTACTTCTATTGCTACTACTACTACCACAATGGTTGTTGTTGCTACTACTACTTATGCTACTTCTCCAACAATTATGACTACTACTACTACTACTCCCACTACTACTACTACTATTGCTAACTCTAATATTATTATTACTGCTTCTACTATTACTTCTAACACTACTACTACAATAACAACTATGAGTATTATTTCTCCTACAACTACTACCACTACTTCTTCTTCGACTACAACTACTACCATGGCTAACGCTATGGCTACCACTACTACTACAACTACAAGTTTTGCTATTGTTAATACTGTTACTACTGCTACTACTACAACTACTGTTACTACGACGACTAAAACAACTATTGCTACAATAACAACAACTACTACTACTACTGTTGCTACTGCTGCTATGATTGCCACGACTACTTCTACTACTTTTGCTACTACTGCTACTATTACTACTTCTTCTGCTGCCACTACTATTACTAGTACAACTACAACTACTACTAAAACTACTACTACAACTACTATGACTATTACTACTGCTACTACTGCTATTATCGCTACAACTACTACTTTTACTTTTGCTACTAATCATACTGTTACTACTACAGTGGCTACTAATACTACCACGAACACTAATATTATTACTACTACTTCTATTGCTGCTACTACTACCACAACGGTTGTTGTTGCTACTACTACTACTTATGCTACTTCTCCAACAATTATGACAACTAGTGTTGCTGCTGCTATTGTTGCTGCTACTACTACTACTACAACAACAACAACAATTGCTACTATTGCTACTTCTGGTGCTGCTACTACTACCAATTCTACTACTGCTAATACTACTATTGCTCCTACTGCTATAATTAGTGTGACTATTATTGCTATAGCTATGAAAACCACTACTACAAGTTCTCCTGCTACTACTACTACTAGAACTACTACTACTACTACTCCAACTGCTGCTTCGACAACTTTTGCTACTGCTCCTACTATTATTACTACTCCTCCTCCTACTGCTACTGTGTTTGCTACTTCTAGAACTTCAATGACTGCTGCTAATATAATTTCTTCTAATACTGCTCCAATTAATAGTACTATGGATACTAGAACTCCCAATGCTACCACTACTATGACAATAACTACTACAGCTCCTACTACTATGGCTACTGCTACCACAAATATTGCTACTCCTGCAACTACTACTACTACTATCTCAAATTCTACTACTAATAATCCAACTACTACTACTACTTCTACTACTACTACAGCGGCTAATATCGATGCTATTACTACTACTTCTACTACTACTGCAATCACTATGACTTCTACTACTACTACTACTACAATGAATGCTACAACTGCTACAACTATTACAAATACCACTTCTACTATTATTTCTACTGCCACTGATGATACTTGTATTAATGCAACTATTGCTACTTCTATAACTGCTGTAACTTGCGCAATAACTACTTCTTCTGCTACAACTATAAGTATTACTACTTTTACTTCAACCACTGCTACTGCTACTACAACTATCGCTACTACTACTACTACTGCTGCTGCTGCTACTACTACTACTTCCACTACTGCTACTATAGCTGCCACTATTTACTGCTTCTGCTACAACTTCTACTCCTCCTACTACTACTGCTGCTACAACTACTGCTGCTACTGCTACTACTAATACTAATACTACTACTACTACTATTATTTCTACTACAACTACTACTACCATGCCTATCACTACTATTACCACTATAACTTCTACTACTACTTCTACTACTACAATGAATGCTACAACTGCTACAACTACTACAAATACCACTTCTGCTATTACTTCTACTGCTACTGATGATACTAGTATTAATGCAACTACTGCTACTACTACAACTACTGTAACTTGTGCTATAACTACTTCTTCTACTACAACTACAAGTAGTAGTGCTTTTACTTCAACCACTGCTACTACTACTACAACTATCGCTACTACTGCTGCTGCTGCTACTACTACTTCCACTACTGCTACTATAGCTGCCACTATTTACTGCTTCTGCTACAACTTCTACTCCTACTACTACTACTTTTGCTACTACTACTGTTGCTACTACTACTACTACTACTAGTACTACTACTACTATTATTATTATTTCTACTACAACTACTACTACTATGCCTATCACTACTATTACTACTACTACTATAACAACTACTACTACTCCTACTACTACAAGTACTACTACTACTACCACTTCTCCTACAACTACTACTTCTACCATAGCAACTACAACTACTGGTAGTTCTATGGCTGCTACTACTACTTCAACTATTATTACAACAACTGCTCATGCTACTACTTCAACTACTACTACTTCTTCAATTACTACTATTGCTTCTGCTATTACTTTTCATACTACTACCACAAGTACTACTACTGCTACTACCACAATTGCAACTACTACTACCACTATTGCAGCTACTGGTACTACCGCTGCTATGACTTCCACCACTATAGCTACCACTATTACTACTTCTGCTACAACAACTACTTCTTCTACTACCATAACTTTTGCTACTACTACTACTACTATTATTTCTACTACTACTAGTATTACTACTACTACTACTACTATTACTACTATTACTACTACTACTCCTACTACTACTACTACCACTATTACTAGTACTACTACCACTACCACCACTTCTCCTACTACTACTATGACTATTATTACTACGACTACTGATATTACTACTACTACTATTGCTGCTACTTCTGCTACTATTGCAACTTCTACTACAACTTCTGCTACTACTACCACCACTATTACTACTACACCTACCACTACAATCACCACCACTACCACTGCCACTTCTTCTACTATGACTACTACTATGCAAATACTTTTGCTACTGTTGCCGCTACTACTACAACTACTACAACAATTGCTACTATTGCCACTGCAACTACTACTGTTACTATGACTACTACTACTACTGCTACTACAACAATGATAATAACTACAACTACTACCGCTATTACTACTACTTCTCCAATCACTACTACTATTGCTACTACTACTACTACAACAACTGCTGCTATTGCTAGTACCACTACTACTACTACTATGACTTCTGCTGCTTCTGCTGCTACTTCTCTACTACAACTACTACAAGTGCTTTTGCTACTAGTTTTGCTACTATTACTACTGCAGCTACTATTGCTACTATTGCTTCTCCTACTGCTACTGCTTCTACTAGTGCTACTACAATTACTACTAGTACTACTGTTACTACTAATGCTATTACTACTACTATTACTATTACTACAACTGCTACTGCTTTGACTACTACTGCTAATGCAGCTACAAATACTACCACTGCTATAACTACTACTACTGTTGCTGTTACTGCTATTACAGTTGCAACTACCACTACTATTGCCACTACAACTACTACTACCACTGCTGCTATTGCTGCTAATTCTACCACTACATCTACTACTACTAGTACTACTATTCCTTCTCCTACTACTTCTACTACTATTACTACTATTGCTTCTACTACCACCACTTTTGCTACTACCACTTCTCCTAGTTCTACTACTGTTGTTGCTATGACTGCTACTACTGCTACAACAACTACTACTGCTACCCCGACAACCAAAACTACTACTACTACTTCTACTACTACTACTACAGCTACTAGTGCTATTATTGCTACTTCTATGACTATTATTACTATGCTACTACTGCTACTACTACTACTACAACTACTATAGCAACAACTGCCAATGCTGCTACAGCTATTATTGCTACTATAACTTCTACTCCTACCGCTATTATTTCTAGTACCACTAGTACTACTATAATATCTACTACTATTTCTTCTTCTTCTACTACTACTACTAGGAGTACTACTACAACTGCTGCTATTACTATGGTTATTGCCACTATGGATGCTGCTACCGCTACTACTACTTCTCCTACTGCAACTATAACTACAACTACTATTACTACTGCTACTGCTACAACTAACATTACTACTACAATTGCTATTACTACAACAATAACTACAATAACTAGTGCTATGTCTACTACTACTACTGCTACTACTACTCATACTACTATTACTGCTCCTAGTACAAATACTACAACTACTACAACTAGTACTAATGCTACTACTACTACTACTACTACTATTACTACTACAACAACTACAACTACAACTACTGCTACTGTTACGGCTGTTGCTACTATGGATGATTTTACTACTACAACTACTTCTCCTACTTCTACGACTACAATTATAACTACAACTACTATTACTACAGCTACTGCTACAACTAACATTACTATTACAATTGTTATTACTACAACAACAACTACAACAACTAGTGCTACGGCTACTACTACTACTGCTACTACTACTCATACTACTATTACTGCTCCTACTACTACTACTACAGCTACTACTAATGCTACTACTACTACTACAACTACTACTAATACTATTACTACTGCTATTATTACAACAACTACATCTACTACTACAACTATTGCTACTATTACTTCTAGTACTACTACAACTACTATTGCTACAACTTCTCCTACTGCAACTACTACCATGGCTACTTTAGCTACTACTACTAGTTGTAAAACCACTACTAGTATTACTAGTACTATTGCTGCTACTACTACTATAGCTACTACTGCTGCTACGAATACTACTATTTTACTACTACTGCTACTACTGCTGCTACTAATACTACTATTTTTCTACTACTGCTACTCTAGCTCCTACAACTACTATCGTTACTACAAGTACTACTGCTACTGTTGCCACTGCTACTATTGCTACTATTGCTACTACTACTACAACTTCTACTACTACCACTATTACGACTACTACCACTATTATTACTACTAATACTTCTGCTATGGTTGCTACTACTAATGCTACATCTTTAAGTATGATTACTACTGCTACAACTTCTACTTCTACTATTGCTACTACTACTACTACCATTGCTACTACTACTCCTCCTCCTCCTCCTCCTCCTCCTTCTCCTCCACCTACTACTACTGCTACCACTACTTCTACTACTACTGCTACTACTATTGCTACTACTATCACCACCACCACCACCACCACCACCACCACCACTACTACTAGTACTACTACTACTTCTACTACTATAGCTACTTCTACCAGTTCTACCAGTACTACAACTGTCCCTACTATTGCACTACTACTACTACTGCTAAAACTACTTCTACTGCTACTTCTACTATGACTACTACTACAACAACAACAACAACAACAACAACAATAACTACTAATACTGCTACTGCTACTGCTACTACTACTGCTACTTCTTCTTCTTCTTCTACTACTACTACTATAGCTACTTCTGCCAGTTCTACCACTACTATAATTGGCCCTTCTACTGCACTACTACTACTATTGCTAGAACTACTATTACTACAACTACTCCTCCTAGTATAGCTCCAACTTATTCAACTCCTACTACAGCTACTACAATAAGTACTACTGTTACTGCTTTTGCTACTATTATAATAACCACTACTCCTACTACTACTATTACTACTACAACAACTACTTCTATGGCTACTGCTACTCCTCCTCCTCCTCCTCCTACTACTACTACTACTGCAACTACTACTACAACTACAACTACTAGTACGGCTCCAGCTATTAGTACTGCTAATACTACTTCTACTGCTGCTATTACTACTACTACTACTATTTCTACTGCTACTATTGCTACTTCAGCGACTACAACTGCTACTACTATTACTAATTCTTCGACTATGACTACTACTACTATTCCTGGTACTACTACTACAATGGCTACTGCTACAACAACTTCTACTACTACTGCTATTTTTAGTACTGCTACAACTACTTGTACTACTACTCTTGCAACTACAACTTCTGCTACTACTCTAGCTACATCTACTCCTACCACTCTTTATAGCTACTACTACTGCTGCTACTCCACTACTATTACTACTACTAAAACTGTAGCTTCTACCACTAATTCTCCATTTACTACAACAACTACTACTACAACAACAATAACAACAACAACTACTACTATTACTGCAACCACTTTTGCTATTGTTAATATGGCTGTTACTACTATTGCTACTACAACCACTATAACTACTTCTCATACTACCACTACTCCTGCAACTATTACTGCAATGACTGATGCAGCTACAACTTGAACTACTATTGCTACTACTTCTACTATTACTACTACTACTGCTACTACTGCTACTACTACTACTTCTCCTACTACTATTACAACATCTACAACTGCTACTACTACTACTTCAGCTTACACTACTACTACTACTATTGCTGCTACTAATGCTACTATTGTAATTGCTACTGCTACTACTACTTTCACAACTACAACTTCTACAACTACTACTACTTTTACTTATGCTCCTCCAATAGCTACTACTACACCTACTACTATTTCTACTACTAGTACTTCTACTTGTGCTGCTCGAACAGCTACTACTACTCCTACTACTATTTTGACTACTACTGCTGCTACGGCTTCTATAACTATTTCACCTACAATTGCTGCTGCTACTACTATGACTACTACTACTACTGCTACTTCTACTGCTGCTGCTGCTACTACTACTACGGCTACTACTGCTACTGATAGTACTACTACCACTATGACTATTGCTACTACTTCTACTGCTATAGCTACTGCTACCACTACTACAACTACTATAGTTAGTGTTGGTTCTGCTACTACTACAAATACTACTGTCACTACTGCTTCCACTACAGCCACTAGTTTGTATACTACTATTGCTGCTACAAAAACTACTACAACTATTGCAACAACTAGTACTACTGCTACAATGCTACTACTATCACTACTAATGTTACTACTGCTACTACTGCAACTACGATAACTATTATTATTACTATTGTTGCTAGATCTACTTCTTCTCCACTACTACTATTGCAACTACTAGCCCTACTTCTCCTATTACCACTACTACTGATACTACTTCTGCTATTATTATTTTTACTACGGTTACTACTACTACTACTACTTCTACATCTACTAGTGTTGCAGGTACTACTGCTACTACTGTAACTACAACTACCGCTAATGCTACAGCTACTATTACTACTCATACAACTACTGCCACAACTACTACTGCTGCTACAATTACTAATCCTACAAGTACTAATACTGCTACTTCTAGTACTACTACTAATACGATTGCTACTACTACCACTACTATTGATACTACTACCACTACTACTGCTGCTACTACTACTACTACTAATCCTAAAACTACAAAAAATGCTGCTACTGCTGTTACTACTCCTACAACTACTACTACTGTAGCTACTGCTACTACAACTACTACTACTACTACTGCTAATACTGCTGCTACTGCTACTGCTACTCCTACTAGTACTACTACATCTACTTCTAGTACTGCTACTATTGCTGTAATTGCTACTACTACCACTACTACTACTACAACAACTACTACTACTAATATTCGTACAAGTACTACTACTACAGCTTCTACTACTACTCTTATAACTACTACTCTTACAACTGCTACTAATACTTCTACGACTGCTACTATTACTACCACTACTATTATAGCTACTAAAGCTTCTATTACTACTGCTATAATAACTACAACTACTTTGCTACAACTACTACAATAACTACTGCTGCTGCTGCACTACTAATACTATGACTACTACTATTCCTGCTACTATTACTAGAACTATTTTGACTACTATTCCTACTACTACTACAATAACAACAATAGCTATTGCTGCTACCCCTATTCCAGCAACTACAACTCGTACTTGTGCTATTACTACTACTACTCCTACTATTGCCGCCACTACTCAATACTCCTACTCCTACTACAAGTTCTACTACTGTTGCTACTGTTATTACCACTTCAACCCCTATTCCTGCACTTTGTACTACTACTACTACTCCTGCTCCTACTCCAGCTACTCCTAATCCTTTTGTTATTGTTGCTGCTACTACAACCTTTGCTACTACTGCTACTACTTCTATTGCTACTCCTACTAGTATGACTAATAATAATAACACTACTACAAGTTTTAATACTACTTGTCTTATTACTACTATCACTACTACTACTACTACTGCTACTGCTACTGCTGCTGCTACAACTAATGTTCCTACAACAAGTGCTTCTATTGCTGCTACTATTATGAATACTAGTACTATGAATACTACTACTACTGCTTCTACCATAGCTACTACTACTATAGCTACTACTGCTGCTGCTATGGCTAGTACTGTTACTTCTGCTTTACAGCTTCTACTACTACTACTACTACTAATACTAATGTAAATACAACTACTTCTATGACTATTGCAATTGCATTTCCTACTACTACTCCTCCTCCTCCTACTACTACTATGATTATCATTATTACTGCTACAACTACCATTACTGCTACTACTACTCCTACAACTACTACTTCCCCTAGCACTACTACAATAGCTACTACTACTCCTAAACCAGTACCACTACTTCAACAACTACTATTACTAATATTATAACTACTACTCGTACTACTACTCCAACTCGTACTACTATTGTTTCTAAAATAACAACAATAACTACTACTACTAATACCACTATTATAACTACTCCTAAACTAGTACCACTACTTCAACAACTACTATTACTAATATTATAACTATTGCTAGTACTACTACTCTAACTCGTACTACTATTGTTGCTATAACAACAACAACTACTACTACTACTAATACCACTATTATAACAACAAAAACTACTACTACTACTCCAACTGCAACTATTACTCCCACTGCTACTGTTACTACAACTACTACAACCACTACTATAGCTACAACAACTACACCTACTAGTACTATTACTACTACTATAACTCCTTCCACTACTACTACTCCTACTACTAATAAAACTCCTAGTACAACCACTACTACTATTACTACTAATATAACTACTATAAAACCTTCTGCTACTACTATTGCTACTACTACTTTTACTACTAGTACAATTGCAACGAGTATTGCTTCTTTTACTACTGCTACTGCTACCATAACTACTACTAATACTACTACTACAACTATTCCTACTCCTGCTCCTAGTAATACTACTTCTACTCACACCACTACTATTGGTACTACTACTACTACTCCTACACCAACTCCCATTGCTACTACTACTCCTACTACCACTACTACCCCTAATCCAATAACCACTACTCCAATTAGCAATAGTTGTAGTTGCAGTAGAAGTAGTAGCAGTGGTAGTAGTACTACGAGTAGTAGTAGTAGCAATAATAGGAGCAGTAGCAGCAGCATCAGCAGTAGACATAGTAATAGTAATAGTAGTTGCAATAGTAGTAGTAGAGTTTCAATAGTTGCTGTAGTAGTAGTAGTGGCAGTAGTAGTAGCAATAGTTGTAGTAGTAATAGTGGTATTAGTGGCAATAGTAGTAGTAGTATGGTAGCATTTGCAGTAGTAGTAATAGTAGTAGTAGTAGTAGTAGTAGAAGTAATAGTAGTAGTAGTAGTAGTAGTAGTAGTAGTAGTTGCTATTATATTCGTAGCAATAGCAATAGTAGTAGTACTACTAGCAATAGTAGCAGTAGTAGTTGTTGTAGTAGTAATAGTCATTACAGAAGTAGCAACATGAGTAGTAGTTGTATTAGTAGTATTAGTAATAGTAGTAGTAGTAGTATTAGTAGTAGTCATTCTAGTAGAAGTAGCAATAGTAGTTGTAGTAGTAGTGGTAGCAAAAGTAGTTGTAGTTGTAGTGGTAGTAGTAGTTATTGTTGTTGTTGTTGTTGTTGTTGTAGTAGCAGTTGTAGTAGTAGTTGTTGTAGTAGTAGTTATTGTAATAGTAGCAATTATCGTAATAGCAGCCAAACTAGTAGTTGTATTAGTAATAATAGTAGTAGCAGCTATAGTAGAAGTAGTAGTAGATGTAGTGGCAGTAATAATAATAGTACTAGTAGTTGTAGTAGCAAAAGCAATACTAGTAGTAGTTGGAGCAGCACCAATAGCTACTGTAGTATTAGTATTAGTTGAAGAAGTAGTAGTACTAGTAGTATTAGTAGTAGTAGTAGTAGGAGTAGGAGTAGTAGTGCTAGTAATAGTAGTATTTGTAGTACAAGTATCAGAAGTAGTTATAGTCGTACCAGCAGTAGTAGTTGTAGGAGTGGTAGTAGTAGTAGTAGTTGTTGTTGTTGTTGTTGTTGTAGTAGTAGTAGTAGTAGTAGTAATAGTTCTAGTAGTAGAAGTAGTATTACTAGTAGTAGTAGTAGCAGTAGTTGTAGTAGCAGTACTAGTAGTAATAGTAGTGGTAATAGTAGTAGTAGGAATAGTATTTATAGTAATAGTAGTTTTAGTAGTTATATTTGTAGTAGCAGAAGTAGTAGTACTGGTAGTGGTAGTAATAATAATATTAGTAGTAGTAGTAGTAATAGGGGTAGGAGTAGTGGTAGTTATAGCAACAATATTAGTAGTAGTTATAGCAACAACAATAGTTGTTGTAGTAGTAATAGGAGTAGGAGTTGGAGTAGGAATAGTAGTAGTAACATTAATAGCAGTGTTAGTAGTAGTAGTTGAAGTAGTAGTTGCAATAGTAGGATTAGTTGCAGAAGTAGTAGTAGGAGTAGAAGTAGGAGTAGGAGTTGTCGTATAGTAGTAGTAGTTGTTGTTGTTATTATTGTTGTAGTAGGAGTTGTAGTAGTAGAAGTAGTAGTAGGATTAGTAATAGGACAAGGAGTTGGAGTGGTGGTAGTAGTAGTTGTTGTTATAGTAGCAGTACTTGTAGTTGCAGTAGTAGTAGTAACAGTAGCAGTTGTTGTAGTTGTTGCAGTAGTAGAATTAGTAGTAGGAGTAGTATTAGGTGTTGGAGTTGAGAGTACATGTACTAGTAGTAGTAGTAGGAGGAGAAGCAACAGCAGCAGCAATAGCAGTAGTAGTAGTAATCATCATAGTAGTAGTAGTAGTTGGAGAAGTAGTATTAGTAGTTGTACTACTAGTAGGAGGAGGAGGAGGAGTAGTAGTTGTTGTTGTAAAAGTAGTAGTATTAGTAGTAGTAGTAGTAGTAGTAGAAGTAGTAGGAGTAATAACAGCTGTAGTAGTATTAGCATTAGTTATAGTAGTTGTAGAAGTTGTAGCAGTATTAGTAGTAGCAGCAGCAACAGTAGTAGTATTTCTTGTAATAGTAGATGCAGTACTTGTTGCAGTAGTATATTAGTATAGTGGTAATAAGAGTAGTAGGAGGAGGAGGTGGGGGAGTAGTAGTAGCGGTAATATGAGTACTAGTAGGAGTAGCAGTAGACGTAGTAGCAATAGTAGCTAAAATTGTAGTAGAAGTAGTTGTTGTTGTAGTAGTAGTAGCTGTAGTAGTAGTGATTGTAGTAGTAGTAGGAGGAGTATCAATATAAGTATTAGCAGAAGTAGCAGTAATAGTAGTAGAACTAGTAGAAGTGGTAATAGTAATAGGAGTTGAAGTTGTCATAGTAGAAGTAGTTGTAGTAGTAGTAACAGCATCATAAGTAAAAAGGAGTTATAATAGCAGTAGCAACAGCAGCAGCAGCAATAGTAGCAATAGTAGGAACAACAACAACAATAGTAGTAGTAGTAATGGTACTAGTAGAATGAGTAGTGGTAGTTGTAGCTGTAGTAGTTGTTGTGGTAGCCGCAACAACAACAACAGTTGTAGCTATAGTAGTAGTAGGGGTAGCAATTTTAGCAGCTATAGTAGTAGCAATCATAGTAGGGGTAGTAGCAGTAGTAATAGTAATAGAACTAATAGCTGTGGTAGAAGTAGTAGTAGTAATAGCAGTAGCAAAAGTGGTATCAGTAGCAACTGCAATAGCATTAGTAGTTGTTGTAGGAGTAGTAGCAGTAATATTAGTAGTAGCAGTAGTAGTAAAAGTACTAGCAGTAGTAGTATTAGTAGTAGTAGTATTCCTTGTAGTAGTTGCAAGAGTAGAAGAAGTAGTAGTAGTAGTAGAAGTAGTTGCAGCAAAAGTAGTAGCAGTAGTACTAGTAGTTGGTTGTAGCAGCAGTAGAAGTAGTAGTAGCAATAGCCACAACAGCAGTAGTGGTAGCATTAGTAGCTATAGTAGTAGTAGCAGGAGTGGCAGTTGCAATATTATCATTAGTAGTAGTGGTAGTAGTAGGGTGGTAGTAGTAGTGATAGTAGTAGCAGTAGCAGTGGCAGTAGTAGGGTAGTAGTAGTAGTCGATGTAGTAGCAATAGCAGTAGTAGAAGTAATAGCAGCAATAGCAGTAGAAGCAACAGTAGCAGTAGTCATAGTAGCGGTGGTAGAAGGAGAAGTTGTAGTAGTTGCAATAGTATTACTAGTAGTAGTAGGAGATGTAGTAGTAGTTGCATTAGTAGTATTATTAGGAGGAGGAGTAGTAGTAGCAGTGGTAGTAGTTGTAGTAGCAGTAGCTGCATTAGTAGTAGTCATAGTCATAGTAGTAGTGGTATTAGTAAAAATTATCATTGTAGTAGCAGTAACGATAATAGTAGTAGTAGTAGTAGTAGCAGCAGTAGTAGTACAAGTAGTTGAAGTATTATTAGTAGTAGTGGTAGTAGTAGGAGGAGGAGTAGTAGTAGTATCTATTGTAGTAGTTGCACTAGTAGTATTAGCAGCAGCAGCAGTAGTAGTAACGGAGGAATTATTAGTGGTAGTAGTTGAAGTAGTAGAGTAGCAGTAGGAGTAGTAGTAGCGGTAGCAGTAGTAGTAGTGTTAGTAGGAGTAATAGTAGTAGCAGTAGTTGTAGTTGTTGTAGTAGTATCTGCTGTAGTAGTAGGAGTCATTGTAGTTGTTGTAGAAGGAGTAATAGTAACAGTAGTAGTAGTAGTAGTAATAATAATAGTAACTGTAGGAGCAGTAGTAGTAGTAATAGTTGTAATAGCGGTAGCATTAGTAGCGGTTGTAGAAGTAGTAGTAATAGTACAAGTTGTAGTACTAGTAGCAGAAGCAGTTGTAGTAGTAGCAGTTGAAGTAGTAGCAGGAGCAGCGATTATTATCTTGTAGAAGTATTAGTAGCATTGGCAGTAAGAGCAGTAGCATTTGTAGCAATAGTAGAAGTAGTAGTAGTAGTAGCAGTAGTAGTACTAGTAGTGCTAACAGTACTTGTAGTAGTAGAAGGAGTAGTAGTAGTTATAGAAGAAGTAGTAGTAGGTGGAGTTGTGGTAGTAGCAGTGGTAGTAGCAGTGGTAGTAGTAGTAGTAGTAGCAGTAGCATCATTAGTAGGAGTAGTAGCAGTAGTAGTAGTATTATTAGTAGAAATTGTAGTGGTATTAGTAGTAGTAATAGTTGTAGTAGCATTAGCAGTAGTAGTAGCAGTAGTAGTTGTTGTTGTTGCAGTTGTAGTACTTGTAGTTGCAGAAGTAGCAGTAGTAGCAATAGTAGCGACAGTAGTAATCGTAGTAGTAGTAGTTGCAAGAGTTGTTGTAGTAGTAGTCACGGTAGTTGTAGTAGCTATAGCAATAGTTGTAGTAGTAGTAGTAGTTATAGTAGTAGTTGTAGTAGTAGTACTAGTTGTAGTAGTAGTAGTATTAGTAGCAGAAGTAGTAGTACTAGTAGTAGTGGTAGTAGTAATAGGAGTAGTAGTTATAGTAACAATAGTAATAGTAGTCGTTGTTGCAGTTGTAGTACTAGTAGTAGAAGCAGCAGCAGCAGTAGTAGTTGTAGTAGTAATACTAATATTAGTAGTCATAGTATTAGTAGTAGTCGTAGTAGTAGTAGCAGTAGAAGTAGTGGCAAAGGTAGTAGTCATAGTTGTAGCTATAGTAGTAGTTGCAGTAGTGGAGGTAATAGTAGTAGTAGTAGTGGAAGTAGTAGTAGCAGCAGTAGTTATAGTAGTATTTGTGGTTGCAGTAGGTGTAGTAGTTGTAGTAGTAGGAATAGTAGTATTATTGTTTGTAGTAATAGTGGTAGTTATAGGAATAATAATAATTCTAGTAGTAGCGGTTGTAGTAGTAGTGTAGTAGTAGCAATAGTAGTTGTCATAGTTGTAGAAGTAGTTGTTATAGTCATAGTAGTAATAGTAGCAGCATAGTAGCAATAGTATTAGTAGTTGTAGTAGTATTTGGATTTGAAGTAGAAGCAATAATAGTAGCAGTAGTTGTAGTAGTTGTAGCACTAGTAGTACTAGCGGTACTTATAGTAGTAGTAACAATTGTAGTAGTAGTAGTAGAAGAAGTAGTAATAGTAGTTGCAGCAGCAGCAGCATGACTGGAAGTAGTAGTGGTTGTCGTTGTTGTTATCATTGTAGTAGTAGTAGTAGCAATTGTAGTTGTAGTATTGGTAGTAGTTGTTGTTGTTGTAGTAGTAGTTGTTGTAATACTAGTGGTGGCAATAGTAATAGAAGTAGTAGTTCTAGTTATAGTAGGTGTACTAGTAGTAGAAGCGACCATAATAGTAGTAGCAATAGTAGTATTAGTAGTAATAGTCAGAGTAGTAGCAGTAGTAGTAGCAGAAGTAGTAGTTGAAGTAGTAGTTGTAGTAGTAATAGCGATAGTTGTAGCTGTAACAGTAGTAGTGGCAATAGTAGCTACAGTCGTAGTAGCTGTAACAGTAGTTGTAGTAGTAGTTGTTGTAGCAAAAGTAGCAACAATAGTAGTAGTAGTAGAAGTAGTAGTTGTACCAATAATAGTTGTTGTAGTAGAAGTCATGGTAGTAGCAAAAGTAGTAGTACTTATAATAGATGGAGTGGAAGTAGTAGTAGTAGCAGTAATAGAAATAGTAGTCATACTTGTGGTAGTAGTAATAGTAGTAGTCGTAGTTGTTGTATCTGTAGCTAAAGTTGTAGTAGAAGTTATAGTAGCAGTAGCAGTAGTTGCAAAAGTAGCAGCAAGAGTAGTAACAATAGAGATAGTAGCAGTAGCAGAAATAATAGCTTCAGACGCAATAGTATTGCTACTACTATTAATAGTAGTTGTTGTTGTAGTAGAAATAGTCATAGTAGTAATATTAGTTATATTAGTCGTCATAATAGTAGTGGAAGTAGTAGTAGTGGTAGTAGCAGTAGCAGTTGCACTAGTAGTAGTTGTTGTTGTTGTTGTTGTTGTAGCAGAATGAGTACAAGTAAAAGTAGTAGCAACAGTGTTAGTAGTAGTAGCAGAAGCAGTTGTAGTAGTAGTAGTAATTGCAATATAAGTAGTAGTAGAAGTAGTAGTAGTAGTAGTAGAAGTAGTAGTAGAAGTAGAAGTAGAGGCAGAAGTAGCAGTCATCGTAGTCATTTTAGTAGCAATCTTAGTAGTATTAGTTGGAGTAGTAAGTTTAGTATTAGTAGTAACAACAACAGTAGTAGTAGTACTATAAGTTGGAGTAGTAGTGGTAATAATAGCCATAGTAGCAGGTGGGGCAGTAGTAGTAGGAGTAGTAGTAGTAGGAGGAGGAGGAGGAGTATTAGTAGTAACAGTAGCAATAGCAGTAGCTGTTGTAGTAGTAGTAGTAGTAGGAGTAGTAGTAGCAGTAGTAATAGTAGTAGGAGCTGATATAGTAGTAGTAATAGTAGTGGCAGTAGTAGCAGTATTAGAAGGAGTAGCGGTAATATTAATAGCCATAGTAGCAGGAGGAGCAGTAGTAGTATGAGTAGTAGTAGCAGAAGTAGTAATAGTAGTACAAGCTGAAGTTGTAGGAATAGCAATAGCATTAGTAGCAGCAGCAGTAGTAGTCATAGTAGCAGACGTAGTAGTAGAATTAGTAGTAGTAGTGGTAGCAGTTTTAGTAGTAGTTGTACTAGTAGTGATTGTAATAGCAGCAGTAGTAGTAGTAGTTGTGGCAGTAGTAATAGTAGCAATAATTGTAGCTGGAGTAGTATTAGTTGTAGTAGTAGTAGGAGTAGAAGTAGAAGTAGCAGAAAAACTAGTAGTAGAAGTAGTAGCAATAGTTATACTGATACTATTAGAGTTGTAGCGGGAGTTGTAGTAGGAGTACTTGTTGTAGTGGTAGTAGAATCAGTAGTAGCAATAGCAATAGCAGCTGTAATATTAGTTGTAGTAGTTGTAAAAGTAGTAGCAGAAGCAGTAGTTGTTATTGTGGTAGCAATAGTAGTAGTTGTAGTACTAATAGTGGTAGTAGTAGCAGTAGCAATAGTAGTCGTCGTAGTAGTAGTAGTAATAGTAGTAGTTGAAATGGTTGTAATAATAGTGGTTGTACTAGTGGTAATTGTAGTAGTGAGGACTAGGAGTACTAGTAGTAGTAGTAATATTAGTAGTAACATTAGTAGTAATAGCAGTAGTAGTAGAAGTAGTAGTAGTAGTAGTAGTAGTAATAGTTGTAGTAGTAGTAGTACTAGTAGTAGTAGTGGCAGTAGTAGTAGTAGCAGCAGTAGTAGTACAAGTAATAGTAGTAGCAGTTGCAGTAGCAGCAGCAACCGTAGCATAATACTAGTAGTAGTCATAGTAGTAGTAGTTGTTGTTGTTATTGTTTTTGCAATAGTCATAGTAGTAGTATTTGTAGTAGTAGTTGTTGTAGCAGTAGTATTAGTAGTAGGAGTTGTAGTAGGGTAGAAGTAGGAGTAAAGGAAAAAGCAGCAATAGAAGGAGTAGCAATAGTAGTACTAATAGTAGTAGTTCTAGAGGCAGTAGTAGTGAGAGTAGTAGTAGTAGTGATAGTAATCGAAACTATAATATAAGTTGCAGTAGTAGTAAAAGTAGCAGCAGAAGTAGTAGTTGTAATAGTAGTAGTTGTTATTGTAGTACTAGTAGTGGTAGTAATAGTGGGGGTGGTGGTGGTGGTGGTAGTAGTAGTAATAATAGTAGCAGTTGAAGGAGTTTTAATAGTAGTAGTAGTAATAGTAGTAGTTGTAGTAGGAGTACTACGAGTACTAGTAGTAGTAATATTAGTAGTAGTAGAAGTAGCAGTTGTAGTAATAATAGTAGTGGTAGTAGTAGTAGAAGTAGTAGTTTTAGTAGTGATAGTAGCAGTAGTGGTGGTAGTAGTAGTGATGCTAGTAGTTCTAGTAATAGTAGTAGCAGTTGCAATAGTAGCCGCAACAGCAACATAGTACTACTAGTAGTTGTTGTTATTACTGTTGTATTTATAGTAGCAATAGTAGTAGTATTTGTAATAGTAGTGGTAGTAGTAGTGGTGGTGGTGGTGGTGGTAGTAGTAGTATTAGTGGCAACAATAGTAGCAGTAGTAGTTGTTGTAGTCGTAGTAGTAGTACTAGTAGTAGGTGTAGGAACAGTAGCAGCAGTAGCATTTGTAGTTGTAGTAGTAATAGTTGTAGTCGTGGTAGAAGTAGTTGTAGTAGTAGTAGCAGTACTAGGAGTAGAAGTAATATTCGTAGTAGTAGAAGTTGTAGCAGAAGCAGCAGCAGTAGTAGTAGTCGCAAGAGCAGTAGTTGTAGTAATGCTAGTAATAGTAGTAGCAATTGCAATAGTAGCCACAGCAGTAGCATAGTACTAGTCATAGTGGTTGTTGTTGTTGTTATGGTATTTGCTGTAGTCGTTGTAGTAGTGTTAGTAGTAGTTGTTGTAGTTGAAGAAGAAAAAAAAGAAGAAGAAGAAGAAGAAGACGAAGAAGAAGAAGTAGTAGTGGTGGTGGTAGTAGTACTAGTAGTAGTCGTAGCAGTAGTAGTTGTAGTAGTAGTAGTAATAGTAGTAGTTGAAAAAGTTGTAGTGGTAGTAGTAGTAATAGTAATAGTTGTAGTATGAGTATTAGGAGTACTAGTAGTAGTAGTAATATTAGTAGTAGTAGAAATAGTAATAGTAGCAATCGTAGTAGTAATTGTAGGGTAGTAGTAGTAGTACAAGTAGTAGTAGTAGCAGTTGCAGAAGTAGCAGCAGGAGCTAGTATTAGTAGTAGTAGTAGTTATAGTAGTAGTAGTTATTGTCATTGTTGTTGTCATATTTGCAATTGTCACTGTAGAAGTATTAGAAGTAGTAGTAGTGGTGGTAGTAGCAGTAGCGGTAGCAGCAGTAGTAGCAGTAGAAGCAATAACTATAGTAATAGTAGTAGAAGTAGTAGTAGTTATTATAGTAGTAGTAATAGAAGTAGCGGTAGTAGTAGTAGCAGTAGTAGTAGTTTTCGTAGTAGTAATAGTAGTAATAGTTGTAGTCATAGTAGTTGCAGTAGCAGTAGTAGTAGTCGTAGCAGTAATCATAGCTGTAATATAGTAGTAGTAGTTGTAGTAGTGGTAGCGGTAGCAACATAAGTAGTAGTAGTAGCAGAAGTAGTAGTGGTCGTCGTAATAATAGTAGCAGTAGTAGTAGTAGAAAAATAAGAAGCAGTAGTAAAAGTAGCAGTTGTAGTAGTAGTAGTTGCAGGAGTAGTAGTACTGATAGTTTTAGTTGTAGTAGTAGTGTAGTAGTTGAAGCAATTATAGTAGTAGTCGAGGTAGTAATAGTAGTAGTAGTAGAAGTAGTAGAACACGTAGTAGTAGCAGCAACAATAGTAGTATTAGCTGTAGCAGAAGTAGTAGTAATAGCAAAAGTCATAGTAGTAGTATTAATAACAGTAGTAACAGTTGCAGCAGTAGTAATTGTAGTAGTAGTAATATTAGTAGTAGTTGTAGTAGCGGTAATAGTAGTTGTAGTAGTAATAATAGTAGTAGTAGTAACAGCAGCAAAAGTAGTAGTAAAAGTAGTAGTAGAAGCAGTAGTGCTGCGACTACTCCTACTACTGTTACTATTCCTACTCATAAACCGACTGCCACTACTACTTCTACTACTATTATTACTACTACTGCTGCTAATATTATTACTAATCCTAATACCCCTACTACTACTACTAGTACTACTATTACTACTAGTACTATTACTGCTGCTGCTACTACTGCTATTACTACTACTATTACTGCGATGACTACTACTACTGCTGCTGCAATTAACAATACCATTGCAACAACAACAACAACAAGAACAACAACAACAACAACTACTACTACTATTACTATTACTACTACAACTACTACTACTACTATCATTACTACTGCCACTATAATTACTACTGTGGTTACTACTACTATTGCTATAACTAGTGCTGCTACTACTACTAGTGCTACTACTACTACTGCTCCTACTTCTACTTCTAGCTCTGATATTACTACTACTACAGCTACTACTTCTATTTCTACTCCTACTACTCCTATTACTTTCTTCTACTACTCCTGCTACTACTACTACCACCATTGCTTCTACTACTGCCCCGACTCCTACACCAACTTCTATTACAACTATTACTAATACTATTATTACTACTACTACTACTTGTACTATTACTACTACATCTGCTAGTACAACTACGTCTAATACTACAGCTACTTTTACTACTGCTACTAGTTCTACTACTAGCTTAACACCAACTCCTATTAAAACAACCACTACTAGTATTATTACTACTACTGCTACTACTACTTCTAGTGCTAATATAATAACTACCAGAACAACTACTTCTAGTGCTATTACTACTTTTACTTCCGCTACTAGTACTAGTACTACTACTACTATTACTACTACTACAACTACTTATGCTTCCATTGCTAGTGTTGCTATTACACTTACAACTATATAACTAGAACAACTTCTATAGCTGCTGCTACTGCGGTTGCGACTCCTACTACTATACTACCAGTACTTCTACTACAACTACTACTAGTACTTCAACAACTATTAACTACTACTATTATTTCAACTACAGTTACTAATCTTACTACTACTACTACTATTACAACTATAGCTGCTATACCTACTATTGTGATTACTATTGCTACTACTACTTATACAGCTACGACTACTACTGCAATTGCCATTACTGCAACTACTTACTACTGCCATTAATACTACTGCTACTACTACTTTTATTGCAACTTCTACTACTCCAACTACTAGAACTACTCCTATCACTATTGCTACTGCTTCTACTACTGCCCTACTCCAACACCTATTCCCATTGCTAATACAACTACTACAATTACTACTACAACTACTACTATTTGTATTACTATTACACAGCTACTATTACAACTACTTCTGCAGCAACTACAGCTACTACAACTACTGTTACTAGTGCTACTACTACTACTAATACAACTACTTCTACTACTAGTGCTACTATAACTACTACTACTACTCATACCCCAACTCCAAGTCCTAAAACAACACCTACTATTACTTCTGCTACTAGAATTGCTACTACTCCTATTACTGCTACTACCACTACTACTATTGCTATTACTACTACAACTGCTGCTACTCCTTCTACTACAATAACTACTTCTTATACTACTACTACTATCGCCATTACTACAACTATTACATCCATTACTACTACTACTAAACCTACTAATACAACTACTGCTACTACTGCTATCGCTACTACCTCTAATAAAACTACTACTCCTACTACTCATACCATTACTACTATTAATGCTACTAATACAATTACTACAACTATTGCTACTACTACTACAACCACTATGACTATTACCATTACTACGACTACAACAACTATAGCTGCTATTACTACTACTGCTACTACTGCTTCTGCTACTACCTCAAACACACCTATTGCTACTTCAACTTGTGCTACTACTACTGTTACTACTGCACAACTATTACTACTACTATTGCTACTACTACGATGACTACTTCCATTACTACGACGACAACGACTATAGCTACTACTACTAGTAGTACTCCTACTACTACTTCTGCTACAACTACTTCAGTTGCAACAAATACTACAAGTACAACAACTACTTCTGCTACCACAACTCCAAGTCCAAGTCGTACTCCTACTACTATATCAAATACTGGTACTATGACTACTACTACTATAGGTACAAGTACTACTGCAACAACAACTACTACTACTACCACAACTACTACTACTAGTACTACTACTACTACTAATACTCTTACCACTCAAGCTACTACTACTACTATGAACTACTACAATTATAGTAACGATAATAACTACTACTACTACTAATACCACAATAACAATAGCTACTACTACCACTACTACTACAACTGCTCCTTCTACAACAATAACAACAATAACTGCTACTACTACTAATACTACCTCAACTAATACTGCTACTACTACTACTACTACTACTATCTCTATTACTACTTCCACTGCGACTACTACTACTTCTGCTACTACTCGACTACTACTACTAGTACTTGTATTGCTACCACTGCTACTCCTCCTCCTCCTATAACTACTACTACTACGGCTGCTATTGCTACTGCTACAATGACTATTGCTACTACTACTACTACTATAACTACTACTATTACTACTATTGCTGCTATAACATCTACTTCTACTAATACTAGTTGTACTACAGCTACTTTTACTACTACTATAACTGGAACAACTTTTACTGTTATTGTTGCTACGGTTGCAACTACTCCTAAAACTACTACTGCTACTTTGATTACTACTACTACCACCACTACTATTGCTGCTGCTACTACTACTATTACTAGTACTACTACAACTACTGCTAGTACTTCAACTACAACTACAACTACTACAACTGCAACTACTACTACTACTACAACCACTACTACTACCACTAGTGCTACTACTACTGCAACTCCTACTTCAGCAACTACTACTACCACCACTATCGCTGCTATTAGTACTACTACTACTACACCTATTACTACAAACACCACCACCACCACCACCACCACTACTACTTCGATTACTACTACTACTACAACTCCTACTCCTACTATTGTGATTACTATTCCTCCTACTACTGACACTGCTACAACCACTACTGCCATTGCCATTACTGCTACTCCTTCTACTGCTATTACGACTACTGCTACTACTACTTCGATTGCTACTCCTACTACTCCAACTACCAGTACTATTACTCCTACTACTGCTATTACTACTGCTATAGCTCCTACTACTACCCCTACTCCCCCACACTTACTCCCATTACTACTACTAGTAGTTGTATTAGTACTATACAACTACTATTACAACTGCTTCTACTACTATTGCCACTATTGGTACTAGTGCTACCACTACTGCTACTACTACTACTAGTGCTAGTACTACTGCTACAACTCATACACCAACTCTTACCCCTAAAACTACACCTACTATTCCTTTTGCTATAGGAATTACTACTACTCTTGTGACTGCTACTACCACTACTACTATTACTATTAGTACTACTACAACTACAACTTCTGCTACTACTACTACTATGACTACTACAACTATTACCACCACTACTACTAATACTACACTAACTAATACTACTACTGCTACTACCACTATCGCTATTACCTCGAATACCACTGCTACTGCTACTACTCATACAACTACTACCATTACAACTACTACTATTACTACTACTACCACTACTGCAACTACTATGACTACTACCATTACTATGACGATAGCTACTATAGTTGCTACTGCTGCTGCTGCTGCTGCTGTTGCTGCTGCTACTACCTCTAACACTATTGCTACTCCTACAACTCGTACTTTTGCTACTACTACTACTACTATGACTACTATTACTACTACTATTGCTACTACTACTACAACTACTATGACTACTTTCATTACTACGACTACAACCACTATAGCTACTACTACAACAACTACTTCTACTATTACTACTACTACTACTATTATTACTGAGACAAATACTACTAGTACTACTACTACTTCTGCTCTCATGACTCCAACTCCAACTCCTACTCCTACTACTATTCCAAATACTACTACTTCTACTACTACTACTACGACTACTATTCCAAATACTACTTCTTCTACTACAATTACTACTAGTACTACTACAACTACTAATACTCTTACCACTCATGCTATGACTACTACTGTGACTACTAAAACAACTACAGCAACAACAACAACAACTACTACTACTACTATTACTACTTCTACTGCTACTTCTACTACAATAACAACAACAACTACTACTTCTAGTAATACTAACTACTACTGCTACTACCTCTACTACTAGTAGTAGTGCGACTATCACAACAACAACTACTAATATTACAATTATGACATCTACTACTACTGCTACAACTTCAACTATTACTTCTGCTGCTACTACTACAACAACAACAACAACAACAACTACAACTACTGCTACTATTACTACTATTATTACAACAACTACTACTACAACTACTCCTACTCCGACTCCTACAATTACTCCTATTGCTACAACAATAACTACTACTACTACAACAAGTATGACTACTATTATTGCTACTACTGCTGTTGCAGTTGCTATTACTACTATAACTACTACTACTACAACAACAACAACAACTACTACTACTACTGCTATGGCTGCTGCTACTGCTGTTGCTACTACTACGACTACTATAGAATCTGCCACTACTACTGCTACTACTGCTATGACTACTACTACCACCACCACTCTGCTTTGACTACTACTACATTTGCTAGTTCAACTATTGCTACTATTACTACTATTATTACAACTACTCCTACTTTCACTCCCACAATAACTCCTACTACTACAACTACTACTACTGCTACCACAACAAGTAGTACTACTATTATTGCTACTACTATTATTGCAGCTGCTAATACTACTATAACTGCTACTACTACTACAACAACAACAACAACTACTGCTACTACTACTGCTGTTGTGGCTGTTGCTGCTGTTGCTACTACTACAACTATGACTACTATAGAATTTGCAACTACTATTGCTACTACTGCTATAACTACTACTACCACTACCACTATGCTACGACTACTACTACTTTTGCTAGTACTCCTCCTACTACTGATACTACTACTACTACAACTGCTACAAGAGCAGCAGCTACTCGCACTACTACTATTCCTACTGCTATTCTACTGCCAATAGTACTATTACAAATGCTACTATTACTCCTATGCTATAGCTACTACTGCTGCTACTACTGCTCCTAGCACTTCTACTACTGTTACCACTCCTACGGTTGCTACCACTACTACTACGACTACTCCTCTTCCTACTACTAGTTCAACCACTACTGCTACCACTCATAATCCTACAGCTATCGCTGCTAGTACTACTTCCACCACTACTACTGCATCTTCTCCTCCTACTACTACTTCCGCTGCTCCTATAATTGCTTCTACTACTACTACTACTACTATTGCTCCTACTATTACTTCTACTACTACTGCTGCTACTTCTAGTACTACTACTACAACAATAACTACATCTACTACAGTGCTGCTGCTACTTTTGCTACAATAACTACTGCTAGTACAACTACTAATTCTATTGATACTATTGCTACTAATACTACCCCAACTACAATTGCCACTACTACTACTACTACTATAGCTATTATCGCTACTACTATTACTACTTCCACTACAACTACTGCTACTACTGTTTTTGCTGCTATGCCAACCACTACTATTATTGCTCCGACTACTACTAATCCAACTAATACTACTACTACACCTCTACTACTATAGCTACTTTAACTACTTGTACTATTTATGTTAAAACTACTTCAACTACTTCTACTACCACTACTACTCTTGTTGTTGTTGTTGTTGTTGTTGCTATTACTACTACTGCTAGTTCTCTGACTACTACGACTACTACTACTAATACTACTACTACAACTAATACTATGACTACTAATACTAATACTATGGCTACTCCTACTACTGCTCCTCCTCCTACTACTACTAGGGTTGCAAATACTACTACTATTGCCCTAACTACTACTACTATTGCTACCACTATAATTATTATTGCTGCTACAAGCACTACATATGCTACTCCTTCGACTACTTTGACTGTAACTATTACTACCACTGCTACTGCTGCTACTGCTTTGACTATTATTGCCACTACTACCACTACAACTACTTTTGCTAATGATACTCCAACAACTATTGCAACTATTACAACTTCTACTACAACTATTACAACTGCTAGTCCAGCTACTATCACTACTGCTCCTACTATATAACAATTGTTTCAACTACAATAGGTACTACTGCTACTACTACTACTACTAATGCGGCTCCAACTACCACTATTGCTGCTCGAACTACTCCTATTGCTACTGCTGCTCCAACTACTTCTACTACTATTACCACTGCTACTACATCTACTGCTATTCTTACTGCTGCTACTTCTACTACTACTACAACTACTGCTACTTCTGCTGCTGCTGCTGATACTACTATGACTACTACTACTACTACTCCAGATACTGCTACTATTACTACTTCTCATACTATAACAATAATAACTACTACTACTATGGCTACTACTGCAACTACTACTGCAGCTGCGACTACAACAACTACTGCTACCACTGCTACTTCTCCAACAACTACTACTTTTGCCACTACTACTAATGCTATCGCTACTACTATTACTTCGACTGCTACAATTACTTCTGCTGCTACTAATGCTACTACTACTACTTCTTCTACTACTACTACTGCTACTGCTACTACTAGAACAACTTCTGCTACTGCTACTATTGCCACCGCTACTACTTCTTCTACTAATGCTACTATTGCTACTGCTACTATACTACAGCAACTATTACTACTGCTACTGCTGCTATTACTACTCCTCCAACTATAACTACTTTTGTTACTACTACCGTTACAACTGCTATAGCTACTGCTACTACAGCTGCTACTTTTACTATTATTATTGCCACTATTACTGCCATAAATACTCCTACTACTTCTACCACGACTACTACTAGTTCTATAACCATTATTGCTACTATTGCTACTTCTGCTACTAATACTACTACTAGCACTTCTAAAACTATAACTGTTACTGCTACCACAACTACTAGTTCTGCTACTACTGCCCCTACTCCTACTACTATTATTATAACTATTACTAGTACTGCTACTACGACTACTACTCCTCCTACTCCTACAACTACTACTAGTACTACTACTTACACTACTTCTCCAACTACTACTACTACTACTACTAATACTCAAATTATAGCTAGCACAACTGCTACTATTGTAATAATTGCAATTACTGGTACAATGACTAATACATGTACTACAACTAAGATCGCTATTTGCACTCCAACTTCTAGTATTACTACTTCCCCACCTACAGCTACAACAACTGCTATTGCTACTACTATACTTCACCAACCACTACTACTACTGCTACTACAACTGCTACTACAACAATTGCTACTACTACTGCTGCTGCTGCTACTATGACTACTACAACTACAACTACTACTAAAACTATTGCCACTACTACAATTATTACTACTGCTAAAAGATCTACCGCTACTACTACTTCTACAACTACTGTTTCTAATGCTGCTACTATGACTACCATTGCCGCTACTGCCACTGCAACAACAATAAGTACTGCTACTACTACTTTTACTATTATTGTCGCTACTACTACTACAACAACAACTACTACTACTCCTACTATAGTTACTGCAACTACTATTACATCTCCAACTTCTACTACTACTGCTAGTAGTACTACAACTACTACTACGACTACTGCTACTACTATAACAGCTGCTACTGCTACTATTGCTACAACAACTACTACTGCTACTACCGCTACTACTATTACATCTTATTATACCGCTAATGCACCTATTACAACTTGAACTACTTCTACTACTACTACTACGTCTAGTAATACTACTAGTACAACTGCTACTACTACTATATTACTACTGCTACTACCACTGCTATTATGGCTACTACTGCTATAGGTACTACTTCTGCTCCTGCAACAACCAATGCTCTCATTACTACTTGTACAACTATTACCACTACAACCACTACTACTACAACTGCTATTATAGCCACGATTGCTACAACTACTACTGTTGCTGCTATTACAGCTACTACTGCTACTAATGCTATGATTGCTACGACTACTACTACAGGTACAACTATTACTATTATTACTACTGCTACAGCCACTACAATAACAACTATTTTACTACAACTGTTACTATTGCTACTACAACAACAACAACAACCACTACTACAACTATAGTTGCTACTACTGCTACTTTTGCTGCTGTTGCAACTACTACTACTACTACTACTACTACGATTATTACTATTGCAACAATTGCCACCATTACTTCTCATAGTCCTACTTCTATTACTACAACAACTACTAATACTATAGCTTCTGCTACTACCACTACTACTGCTACGGCTACTACAGCTACTACTGCAACAACTACTACTACCACAACTTCTGCTACTATGACTACTACTGCCTCAGCTATTGCTACTACTACTACTGCTACTACTGCTACTACTGCTACCATGGCTGCTACTACAACTACTACTTTTGCTAGTACTCCTGCTACTACTCATACTACTGCTGCTACAACAGCTACAACAGCTACAACAGCTACAGTTATGACTACTACTCCCACCATAACTGTTCCAACAACTACTCTCTATACTACTACTGCTACGATTGCTACTAATACTCGTATACTATTGCTACTACTACCACTACCATAATTGCTCCTACCACTACTACTACTACCACTACTACTAGTAGTGCTACTGCTGCTACTCCTCCTCCCCCTCCAACTACTACAACCAGACTGCTACCACTGATAGTCCTACTACTACGCTACTACTACAATTACAACTGCTACTACTGCTACCTTTACTACTACTACTACTACTACTACTACTACTACTACTACTATTGCTACAGTTGCTACCACTACTACTCATACTACTACTACTCTTACTACAACTACTATTACTACTATAGCTTTGGCTACTACCACTACTACTACTACGGCTACTATTGCTGCTGCTGCTACTACTACTACAATAACTTTTGCTAATATGACTACTATTGCCTTAACTACTACTACTACTGCTGCTACGACTCCTACTATTCTTACAACTACAATTTCTAGTACTACTACTACTGCTACAACTCCTACTACTACTCCTATGCTACTACTACTACCACTAATAGAACTGCTCCTACCACTACGACTGCTGCGACCACTACTACTGCTACTCCTCCTCCTCCTCCCACTACTACAACAACAACTGCTACCACTGATAGTCCTATTACAACTACAACTAGAACTAGAACTACTACTGCTGCTACTTTTGCTGCTGCTACTACTACTACTACTACTATTGCTACAGTTGCCACTACTACTTCTCATACTACTACTACTATAGCTTCAGCTACTACCACTACTACTGCTATGGCCACTACAGTTGTTGCGACTACAACAACTACTACTACAACTTCTGCTACTATGACTGCTACTGCCTTAGCTACTGCTACTACAACTGCTACTTATGCTACTACTCCTTCTACTACTGATACTACTATTGCTACAACTACTACAACAATTATTGTTATGACCACTATTCCCACCATAACTATTCCTACAACTACTCTTTCTACTAATACTACTGCTATGATTGCTACTACTACTCCTATGCTACTCCTACTACTACCACTACTGGAACTGCTCCTACCACTACTACTGCTGCTACCACAACTATTGCTACTCCATCTCCACCTGCTACTAAAACCACAACTGATACCACTTACTATCGCCACTTTTACTACTCATACTACTACTGTTGCTACTGCTAATTCTACAAATACTACTATTGCTCCGACAGTTACATCTACTACAACTTCTACGGTTACTGCTCCTACTATTACTTCTACAGCTACTAATGCTACTACTACTATTGTTGTTGTTGTTGTTGCTGCTGCTACGACTACTGCGACTACTACTACTACTACTATTACTACTACTACTACAGCAACAACATCAACAACAACTATTACAACTACTAGTACTTCTCCTCCTCCTACTACTACTTATTGCTACTACAACCACTAGTATGTTTGACACTACAACTACTACTACTATACAAACTACTACTACTGCTACTTCAACTACTACAACTACTATCGCTACTACTACTATTGCCACTACTGATACTGCTACAACTGCTACTATTGCTCCTACTACTACTATTCCAATGACTACTACTACTGCAACTACTACTACTACTATTGCTCTACTACTACTACAACTACTATGACTATTACCATTACTACGACTACAACTACTATAGCAACTATTACTACTACTGCTACTACTTCTTCCTCCTACTACTAGTGCTACTACAACTACAGTAGCGGCGACTACTGCTACCACTATTGCTACAACCACTATAACTACTCTCACAACAACTACTACTACCGTTGCTACTACTACAACTACGACTACGACCACCACCACTACAACTGCTACTGCTGCTTCTATTACTACTACTACGACTACTACTATCACTACTACTATTACTACTAGTACTGCAACCACTATAATTGCTAATGCTACTATAACTACTCCTCCTCCTCCTCCTACTATACTACTATTACTATTACTGCTACTATTTCTACTACTACTGCTGCTTCTTCCACTACTCCTATTAGTACTACTATTATTCCTGCTGCTGCTACTACTACCACTACTACTGCTGCTGCTGCTGCTCCTACAAATAGAAATACTACTACTACTACTACTACTACTTTTACTACTGCTACTGCTACTACCACTACTACTTATCCTACTGCAACTGCTACTACTCCTCCTACCACTACGACTACTCCGACTAATATTACTACTACTGCTGTTGTTGCTACTCCTACTGCTAGTATGGCTCCTGCTTCTACTACTACTATTACCACTATTGCTACTACTACTACAACTACTACTACTGCTACCGCTTCTACTACAACTTTTATTAGTACAACAACTATTTATGTTGCTAATACTACTACTACAAGAACAACAACAACAACTACTACTACTACTACTGCTATTACTACTACATTACTACTGCAACTACTACTTGTACTCCTACTACTACTGCTACTACGACCACCACCACCACTACTACAACTACTGCTACTACTACTATTACTACTGCTGCTGCTAGTAAAACTACTTTCGCCACTAATAATGCAACTACTGTTGTTGCTGCAACTACTACTACTACAACTACTATGGCTACTACCTCTATTAGTACAACAACTACTACTACTACTACTTCTAATACTATTGTTGCTGCTACAACTTCTACTACTGCTGCTCCTACTACTAGAACTACTACTACTACTACTAGAACCACAAGTACTACTACTACTACCACTATTATTGTTGCTACAACAACTATGATTACTGCAACTGCTACTACTACTTCCACTACTACTACTTCTGCTGCTGCTGCTACTACTACTACTACTACTATTACTATTCCTACTATTACTACTACTTCTACTACTACTGCTACTACAACTGATACTACTACTTCTGCTGGTACTACAACTGCGACTAGTAATGCTACTACTTCTGCTACTAATGCTACTGCTACTATGACAACAACAATAACTATTACAACTAGTGTTGTTGCAGCTGACATTGCTACTACTGCTACTTCTACTACGATTACCACTACTACCTATCCGACTACTTTTATTACTACTACTACTACAACATCTCCTACTACTTCTGCTATAGCTACCACTACTACTACAACTATACTGCCACTACTTCTACAAGAACAACAACTACTAATTTTCCAACAATAACAAGTACTACAACCTTTCCTACCACTATGACTCCTACTTCTACTACTACTACTACTACTAATGTTGTTGCTACTACTACTACTATTGTTGCTGCTGCTGCTGTTACTACTGCTACTTCTACGACCACTACTACTACAGCTCAAATAACAACTACTACTGACACTAATATTGATAATGCTACTACTGCAACTACTACTACTCCTACTACTACTATAACAACAACTTCTATCACTGTTGTTACTACTACTCTTGCTACTACTACCAAAACTACAACTACTGCTACTACTACCACTAATACTACCACAACTACTACAACTACTATTACTACTGCTTTAAGTACTACTACTTCTACTCATACTGTTGTTGCTGCTACTACTGCTACAACTGCTACTACAGCTACAATTAGTAATGCTCCAACTACTACAACTGCTGCTACAACTTCTGTTGCTGCTGCTGCTGCTACTACTACTACTAATTAGACTATTACTACTACTAATACTACTATTACTAATATTGCTACTACTACTATTGCGGCTGTTACTGCTACAACTACTTCTTTTCCTACAACTACTACTTCTGCTACTAGTATTGTTACTACTACTACTATTACTATAACTACTATTACTGCTACAATGACTACCACTACTGCTACTACAACTACTACTACCACAGCTACTGCTACCACTAGTACAACTACAACTACTACTAGTACAACTATTACTATTACAACCACTACTATTACTACTATTGATTCTATTACAATAACAACTACTACTATGATAACCGCTACTACTACTATTACTACTATTGCCACTACTATGGCTTCTACCACTACTACTGTTGTTGCTGCTACTGTACAACTATTGCTACTACTATTACAACTTCGTCTAGAGCTACTACAACTAATACAATACTACTACTGCTACTGTTGTTGCCGCTACTACTAGTTCTACTACAACCACAGTTGTTACTATTGCTACTACAACTGCGACTACTACTGTTGTTGCTCTTACAACTACTACTACAATTGTTGCTACTGCTAATGCCACTACAACTACAACTACTACTTCCACTGCTGCTTCTAATGCTTCTGCTATTACTACTACTGCTGCTGCTACTACTATTGACAGCACTACTTCTACAACCCCAGCTACTACTTCTCTTCCTACAACTACTACAACTAGTACAACTACTACTACCACTATCACAAATACTACTTCTACTACAACAACAACTACTACTACAACTTCTACTACAACTATAACAACAACAACTACTGCAACTGCAACTGCAACTAAAACTATTGGTATTGTTAATTCCACTACTACTGCTACTACTGTTGCTATTATTACTATTGCTACTACTGCTACTAATGCATCAACTTCTACAACAACTACTACCACTGCTACAACCACGACTCCAACTCCAACTACTACTGCTGCTTCTGCCACTACTACTTCTACTACTACTCCTCCTACTACTACTACTACTGCTGTTGCCTCTACTCCAACTACTACAACTAGTACAATTACTACTACCACTATTGCTACTACTACTACCAATACTATACTGCTACTACTATTATGGCTACTGCTACTTCTACAATACCTACTGCTATTGTAACTACTACTTTTGTGACTACAGCTACAAATATTCCAACTACTACCACTACTACTACGGTTGCTACTACTACTGCTACAGCTACTATAGTTGCTTCTACTATGACTACTACTACTTTAACTACTACTACTTCCACTCATATTATTGCTGCTACGACTACTGATACAATTGCTACTACAACTAATGTTGTTTCTACTGCTACTACTACTGCAACTACAACTACGACCGTTTCCATTACTACTAGTAATCCAGTTATAACTATTACTACTAATACAACTACTATAACAACTGCTACTACTACTGCTACTGCTACTTCTACTATTATTGCTATTACTACTTCATTTCCTAGAACTATTACTTCTGCTACTAGTACGACAACTATGACTACTACTATCACTAGTACTACTGCTACTGCTACAACGACAACAACTACTGCTACTACTGCTGTTGCGACCACTGCTACTGCTACCACTACTATGACTACTACTACAACTAGTACTACCCTTATAATTGTTACTACTACTACGACAATAACAACTACTACTACCACAGTCACAATTGATTTTGCTGCTACAACAACAAATACAACTATTGCTGCTACAACAACTACTACTACTATTGCAACTACTACTAGTACTTCTGCTAGCACTACATTTGCTGCTACGACTACAATGACTACTACGGCTTCCACTACTACTTCAACTACAGCTACAACAACTACTGCTACTGCTACTATAACTTCTACTACTACCACTACTATTATTGTGACTATTTCTACTACTACAACACTAATACTTCTATTTTTGTTGTTGCTACAAATAGTGCTACTACAACTACAGTCACTGCGACTACTGCTACGACTACTTATATTACTACTACTACAACGACCACAACTACTACAACGATTACAACTACTACTACTATGAGTATTACTACTACTACTCCTACTAACATAACAACAACAACATCTTCTGCTACTAATATTCGTACTACTACTTTTGCTACTAATACTACAACAACTACTACTACAACCACTACAACAACTAAAACTACGACTACTACTACTACTTCTGATACCACCACCACTACTACTACTACCACCACCACCACCACCACCACCACTACTTCCACTACTACTCCTACTACTCCTACTAATATCGCTAGTACTACTCCTACTACAAGCACTACTACTGCTAGGACTACTACTATTACTACTACTACTATTACTGCTACTACTACTCCTACTACTGCTACTGCTACTACTACTACTACTACTACTACTACCACAACAACAACAACTAGTACTACTACTGCTACTACAACTACTACTTCTTCTAATACAACAACTACTACTATTGCTACTACTACTGCTGCTGCTGCTACTACTTCTGCTATTACAACAAAAAAAACTACTACTGCTGCTACTTCCATTGCTACTATTGCTACTTCTACTACTACAGAATCTAATGCACTTCTACTACTGCTGCTGCTATTACTACTGCCACTACTATTGTCACTAATACTACTTTGACTATGACTACTGCTACAACTACAACTACTACTACCACAACAACAACAACTACTACTACTACTGCTACTACAACTAAAACTATTGGTATTGCTAATTCCACTACAACTACTGCTACCACTGCTACAACTACTACTCCTCCTACAGCTAGTACTATTGCTACAACAACTACTACTTCAATAACTACTACTACTACTACCACCCCTACTACTACTACTACTGCCACCACTCCATCCACTACGACTAGTGCTACTACTAGTACGACTACTACTAATACTATTACTACTACTACTATTAAGGATACTAATACTTCTACAACACATAGTGCTACTACTAGAAAACCTACTGCTACTGCAATTACAATTTTTGTTACTACTACTACAAATACTATAGCAACTGCTACTACCACTACTACTGTCGCTACTACTACTATTGCTGTTTCTACTATGATGACTACTACTACTACTTTAACTACCAATACTTCTACGCATACTACTATTGCTACAATTGCTGCTACAACTACAACTTATTCTATGGTTACTACTACCGCAACTATTACTACTGCTGTGGCTGCTACTACTACTACTAATCCGATTATGACTACTACTACTAATAATACTACTAGTACAACCACTACTACTGCTACTGCTATTACTACATTTCCTGCTACTGCTACTACTGCTACTAGTATAATTACTACGCCTACCACCATTACAATTACTACTGCTACTGCTACAACGACTTAAACTACTAATTCTACTGCTACTTCTTCCACTACTACTGCTACCACTACTATGACTGCTACTACTACCACCACCACCATTACAATTGTTACTACAACTACCACAATGACAACTACTACTACTACCACCACTATTGAATCTGCTGCTGCAAATACAACTACTACTACTGCTTCTACTACTATTACCACTACTATTGCAACTACTATTGATGCTGCTGTTGCTACTACTTCTTTTGTTACAACAACAACAACTACTACTACTTCTACTACTACTACAACTACTGCTACAACAACTACTGCTACTACTACCACTACTACATTGACTAGTTCTACTACTACAACCCTAATACTTCTGCTGTTGTTGTTGCTACTACTGGTGCTACTAAAACTATAGTTGCTAGGAGTACTGCTTCTACTACGGCTACTACTACTGCTGCTACACTTGCAGCTACCACTACAACAACTACTACTACAATGACCACAACAACTACTACTACGAGTATTACAACTACTATAACAATAATCACAAAAAAACTTCTTCTTCTGCTACAATAACTCGTAATACTGCTACTGCTGCTGTTGCTACTACAACAACAACTACTACTACTGTGGCTGTTGCTACTACAATAGCTACTACTGCTACTACTACTACTCCTCCACCTCCTCCTCCTCCTCCTCCTCCTACTACTACTCCTCCTACTATCACAACTACTACGGCTACTATTACAACTACTACAACTAATATTGCTACTCCTCCTACTACTACTATGAGTATTATTACTACTACTACTACTATGATAACAACTTCTTCTTCTGCTACTACTACTCGTTCCACTGTCACAACCTCTACTACTACAACCACTACAACTACTACTACTTGTACTACTACTACAACAACAACAACTACTACTACTACTATTGTTACTACAATTATCGCAACTACTACTACTACCACTACTACTACTAGTACTACTGCTAATACAGCTATTATTGCTTCTACTACTTGTAGTACTAATGCTACAACTACTACTCCTCCTCCTCCTCCTCCTACAACTGCTACTACGACTACTACTACTACCACTACTACTACTCTTGCTACTGCTACTACTACTATTACTAATGCTGCTACTACTATTACAACTACTACTATGACTATTACAACTACCACTACTACTACTACTTTTGTTGTTGCAACTACGGCTGTAGGAACTCCTACTAGTATGACTACTACTAATACTAGGACTACCACTACTCCTCCTCCTCCTCCACCTCCAACTAGTACTACTGCTACAAATACTTCTACTACAACTACCACTACTACTCCACCTCCTCCGACTACCACTACTACTACTCCTATTACTGCGTCAATTACTACTACTGCCTCAAATCCTACTATCTCTACTACTACTACCACCACTACTACCACCACCACCACCACCACCACCATCGCTACTATTACTACTACAATGACTACTACTATTCTAGCGACTACTACTACTACAACAAGAATTACTACTTCTACTACTACTACTACTACTACTACTACTACTACTACTACTACTACTACTACAAATATTACTACTTTTACTAGTTCTAATACTGCAGCAATAACAACAACAACAATAAATGCTACTACTACTACTACTTATACTATTGCTACTGCTACTACTATTGCTAGTAATACAAGTTTGACAAGTACTACTACTACTACTATTATTACTATTACTACTACTACTACTCCAGTGACTACTGCTACTACAATAGGGATTACTACTTCTACTACTACTACTCCTCGAACTAATGTAGCCACTAATAGTATTATTGTTGTTTTTCCTACTCCTACTAATACTACAAGTACTACCAATACAACTAATAGTACTAGTACTACTGCTGTTGCTACTACACATACTAATACTTTTACAACTTCTACTACTGCAACAATAATAACAACAACAACAATAACTGTTACTACTACTACTACTTCTGCTACTGGTACTACTAGTATGACTAGTACTACTACTACTACTATTACTACTACTACTATTACTACTATTACAACTACTACAACTATTACTACTATTACTACTACTACTACACCTGCTACTTCTACTACTGCTACTATCACTACTCCTACTATGCCAACTATTACTACTTCAATTAGTAATCTTAAGACTCCTATAACTCCTCCTACTACTACTACCACCACAACTACTTTTGCAACTACTAGTGCGTATAATACCACTACTACTACTATTACAACAACTACTACTACTACCACTGCAATAACTTATACGACCACTTCTAGGGCTACTACTAATAATGCTGCTGCTACTACTACAACTATTACCACCACCACTACGACTCCTATTGCTACTACTTCTACAGCCATTACTACTGATACTACTTTTACGCCTACTACTGCTACTGTTACTACTCGTACTACTATTCCTACTATTAGTACTGCTACTATTACTACTACTACAACTACTGTTGTCGTTGTTGTTGCTCCTATTCCTGCGATTACTACTACTCCTACTACTACACCTCCTCCTCCACATCCTAATACTACTACCGTTACTACTCTACTAATACTACTACTAATACTACTACAGCTGCTGCTACTACCACTTCTAGTATAGCTACTATTACCGCTACTACAACAGCCAATACTACTACTAATGCTGCTGCTCCTCCTCCTCCACCTCCTCCTCCTCCTCCTCCTCCTCCTCCTACTACTACTGCTGCTGCTGCTACTACTACTACTACTACTATTACTACTACTATTACTCCTACTAATATTCCTACTACTGCAACTACAACTACAACGACTACTATTCCTGCTACTATTGGCACTCTTACTACTACTACCCATAGTACTACGATAGCTACTACACCGAGTACAATAACAACTACTACTGCTGCGACTAATACTGCAACAACAACGACTACTTCTACTAGTAGTAGTACAACTACTACTCCTACTCCTACTTCTGCTAGTACTACCCCTACTACTACTACCCCTAATACTACTAATACTACACTACCACTACTACTACTACTTAGACGACTGGTGCTGCTACTACTACCATTACTACTACTACAATAACTTCTACGACTACTACTGCTGCTTACTACTCCTAGTATGACTACTACTGCAACTACGACCACCACCACTACTACTATTACTACTACAACAACAATTACCACTACTTCTACTACTACAACAACTACTACTCCTACTACTTCTACTACTACTCCTACTATAATATTATTTTTACTACTAATACTACTATTACTACTACTACTACCTCTACAAGTACTATTAATACTACTATTACCACTACTACTACTACTTCTACAACTACCACTCCTGCTACTTCCATTACTTCCCCTACTACTTCTACTACTACTATTATGACTCTCACTACTAATGCTACTACTACTACTATGACTACAACTACTAGTACTAGCTCTACTACAAAAACTACTCCTACTACTTCTACCTTAGTGCTACGACTACTACTGCTGCTACTACTAGTAATACAATAACTAATACTATTACTACTACTCAAGTTTCTACTTCTACTACTACTACAACTACAACTACTCCTACTTCTATGATAATAACTCCGTCTACAACAACAACAACAATAATTACTGCTACAACTACTACTTCTTCTACTACCATAACCACTAATACAACTACTACCACTTGTACTACTACTCTGACTACCGCTACTACTACACTTTCTACTACTACTACCGCTACCACTACTACAACTACCGCCACCATTAGTACGACTTCTATTACTATTACCACTACTGCTACTAGTTCGACTATGATTACTACTACTACTATTATTACAACTATTGCTACTGGAACTTATTAGAATACTTCTACTACTACTACTACTACTTCAACTACTACTCCGATTACTAATATTACTACTACAACTACTACTTCTATTGTTGTTGCTATCACAAAAACAAAAACTACTACTCCTCCTACAATACGACATCTATTATTACTGCTACTACTGCTACTACCTCGATTGCCACTCCTACTACAACTCCAACTACTGCTACAACTACATCTACCACCACTACTACTATTACTCCTAATTTTACTACTAAGGCTACTACTACTTCTACAACTACTATTACTGCTGCTGCTGCTATTGCTACTACTACTACTACTACTACTTCTACAACTACCACTCCTGCTACTTCCATTACTTCCCCTATTACTTCTACTACTACTACTATGACTCTCACTACTAATGCTACTGCTACTACTATGACTACAACTGCTAGTACTAGCTCTACTATGAAAACTACTCCTACTACTTCTACCTTAGTGCTACGACTACTACTGCTGGTACTACTAGTAATACAATAACTAATACTATTACTACTACTTAAGTTTCTACTTCTACTACTACTACAACTACAACTACTCCTACTGCTATGATAATAATGCCTTCTACAACAACAACAACAACAATAATTACTGCTACAACTACTACTTCTTCTACTACCATAACCACTACTACAACTACTACCACTTGTACTACTACTCTGACTACCACTACTACTACACTTTCTACTACTACTACCGCTACCACTACTACTACCACCACCACCATTAGTACTACTTCTACTACTATTACCGCTACTACTACTACTTCGACTATGATTAGTACTACTACTATTATTACAACTACTGTTACTGGAAATTATTAGACTACTTCTACTACTACAACTACTACTCCTATTGTTAATATTACTACTACAACTACTACTTCTACTTTTGTTGCTATTACTAAAACAACTACTACTCCTCCTAGAACTACTACATCTATTATTACTGCTACTACCTCGATTGCCACTCCTACTATAACACCAACTACTGCTACAACTACATCTACCTCCACTACTACTATTACTCCTAATATTACTACTAAGACTACTACTACTTCTAGCACTCCTACTACTACTTCTACAACTACTATTACTGCTGCTGCTGCAGCTACTACTACTACTACATCTTCTACAATAATTACTACTGCTACTAGTACTACTTTTACTTCCGCTACTACTGCTATGACTACTAATTCTACCACTACTGCTGTTGTTGTTGCTCCTCCTCCTCCTCCTACTACTACTATAGCTACTACTTCGACTACTACTACCACTACTACAACTACTGCTGCTGCTGCTACTACTACTACTATTTGTGCAAGTACTACAACTACTGCTACTACTACTACAACTACCACTTTTACTTCCACTACTGCTACTACTACTACTGCTGCTGCAACTATTTATGTAAGTACTACAACTACTGCTACTACTACAACTACCACTTTGATTACTATGACTCCTATTACTACTACTACTACTAATATTACTATTACAACTACTACAACTACTACGACGATGACTACTACGACTACTACTACTACTACTACTATTCTACTACTACTATTATTACTATTGCTACAACAACTACTACTACTACTACAAATATCGTTACTACAAGTACAACTACTACTATTGCTGCAACTACTACTATTACTACTACTAAAGCTATTACTACTACTATTACTACTGCTAAACCTCTTACTACTGCAGCTATTACTACTACTACTACCACAGCTACTGCTTTAAGCACTACTACTCCAATTGCTACTACTACTTCTATTATTACTCCCACTACTACTAATAATTTGGTAGTTGCACGTAATGCTACACTAACTACTACTACTATTGTTGCTGCTACAACTTCTACTACTCCCATTACTACTACTACTGCAACTACTATTGCTGCTACTACAACCACTACTACTTCTTCTATTACCACTACTGCTACTGTTACTACTACTATTACTACTACTATTATTATTACTACAAATACATCTACTACTATTGTTGCAACTACTACTACTATACTGCTAATGCCAATAGTGCTCCAACTTCTACTATTACTACTGCTGCTATTACTAGTGTGAATGCTACTAGTACTACTACTTCTATTATTTCTACTACTACTTCTACTACTTCGGTTCCTACCCATGATGATACTCCTACTACTAATACAACTTCAACTATTACTACTACTACTTCCACTGCAATTGCTACTACTACTACTGCTGCTGCTTCTTCTACTACTACTACTATTGCGACTGCTACAACTAATGATGCTGCTACAACTTCTAGTACTACTGGTACTGCTATTACTACTACTATAACAACAACTGTTGCTCCTACAACTACTATGACTACTGCTACTACTACTATTGCTGCTGCTACTTCTACTACTATCACTTCGGCTACAACTACTACTACTCCTACTACTACTACTGTTGCTGCTACGACAGCAACTACTACTACAACGTGTACTACTACTCCTATAACTACAATTGCTACTACTCCTACTACAACTACAACTCCTGTTGTTGTTGCTACTATTGCTACTCCTCCTAATACTATTACTACTTCTCCTACTACTACTACTACTACAACTTCGACTCCAACTATACTGCAATTGCTTCTTCTTCTTCTTCTACTACTACTACTACTACTACAATTTCTCTTACAAGTACGACTTCTGCAACCTTTGGTGCTACTGCTATTGCTTCCACCACTATGACTATTAGTACTATTGCTTCTGCTATCACTTCGACTACTACAACTACTGCAGATACAACAACTATGACTACTACTAGGACTACTACTACTTCTGCTATTACTATTACTGCTAGTGCTACTACTGCTACAACAACTATTGCAACAACAATAACAACTACTACTATAATTATTACTAATACTACTATTATTACCAGTACTACTTCTACTACAACTACTACAACTGCTACTACTCCTACTATAACTTCTACTACTTTTAGTACTTCTACTGCTACTCCTCCTACTACTCCTACTACTACTACTATCACTACTACTACTTCTGCTGCTACTGCTGCTACTCCAATTACTACCACTATAATTTCTATTCCTACTGCTACTACTACTACTTCTTCTACTACTCCTACTCTTATAACGACACCTACTACTATTACTACTACTACTACTACTACTACAACTGCTCTTACAACAATTGTGAATGCTACTACAGAACTACTACTACTATGACTACTACTACTATTACAGCTACTAATACTACTATTACTACTACTATTGCTAGTGCTTCTACACCTACTCCTACTGCTAATCCTACTGCTTCTACTACTAGACCAACTTCTACTACTCCTACTACTACTACTAATACTACTATTACTACTATTACTATAACTACTACTACAACTCCACCTACTTCTACTAGTACTACTAATACTACTGCTACCACTGCTGCTTCTACCACAACTACTGCTACTAGTGCTACTACTATTGCTACTACTACTACTACTCCAACTACTACTATTACTACTACTACTACTATTAATACTCATACACCAACGGCTATAACTACACCTACTACTACTATTACTACTACTACTACAACAACAACAACTACACCTAATACTCCTTTTACTACTACTATTATTGCAACTACTCCTACTACTACTATTACTACTACCTCTACTACTATTGCTATTATTACTACCACTACTATTATTGTCACTACTACTATCGCTACTACTACTACAATTGCTATTACTGCAAATACTACAACAACCACTACTACTGCAATTACTGCTACTACTATTGTAGCTTTTGCTGCCGCTACTACTACTATTGTTTCAATTGCTACTCCTACTACTACAACTAGTACAACCACTACTGATACTATTGCTGCTACTAGTACTACTACTCCTACTGCTACTACTACTACTCCTACTACTACTATTGCTACTACTACGGTTACTAACACTGCTGCTGCTGCTGAAAATACTACTACTACTGCAACTACTATTACAACTACTACTACTACCACAACTACTACTATTACTGCTAATACAGCTTCTACTGCTACTTATACTACTACAACTACACCTGCTGCTACAGCTACTACTAGTGTTACTAGTACAACTAATGTTGTTACTACAGCTACTACAGCTACTACTACTACTTCTCTTAGTACAACAACAACTACTACCACTACAACTACTACATTTGCTTCTATTGCTACTACAACTACTACCAAAACTACTACTACTACTACTACTACTATTACTCTTGCTGCTACTACTACAACTACGACACTTATTACTGCTACTAATATAACTACTACTATCATTACTACAACTAATACTACTACTGCTACTATTTCAGCTCTAGCAACTACTACTACTACAACAACTACAACTATATCTACTACTACTCTAGCAACTACTACTACTATGACTACTCCGACTACTGCTACTGCTACAACTACAACTACAACAATAACAATAACTACTACTACCACCACTACTATAACTACTCCTACTACTACCACTACTATTACTACTAGAGCTACTACTACTACTTTTATGGCTACTACTGCTACCACTACTACTACTACAACTACTGCTACTGCTATTGCTGTTGTGGCTACTCCTACTTCTACTGCTACTATTACTACTACTACGAGTACTAATACTTCAACTATAACAACTACTACTACTTTTACTACTTTTCCTACAACAACAACACCAACTACTACTACTACTTCTCTTAAAACTACTCCTACTGTTACTACTACTACTATTACTACAGCAAAATCTACTACTACTACTGTTGCTTCTGCTACTATCGCTACTACTCCTCCTATTACTATTACTATTGTTGCTACTGCGGTTGCTACAACTGCAACAACTACTACTTCGCATACTACTACTACTGCTACTACTATTGTTGACACTACCACCAACACTACTACTACTACTTCTTCTTCTAATACTACTACTCTTGAGACCACTACTACTACTACTTCTTCTACTACTACTACTCCTAAGACTAGTACTACTACTACGACACCTATTCCTACTGCTAGTATGACTGCTACTGCTATTAACACTACTACTAATACTACTACTGCTGCTGCTGCTACTCCTATGACTACTACTACTACTACTACTACTACTATTACAACTACTTCTATTACTACTACTCCTGCTACTACTATTACTATGACTACTCAAACTACTATTGCTACTACTACTACAACAATAGCAATAACTATTACTACTACTACTACTACAACTTCTACTACAACTACTACTGCTATTAGTATGACTACTACTACAATAACTACTACTACAATGACTACTACTACTACTACTTCTTCTTCTGTGACTACTATAACTACTACTATGGCTACTGCAATTTCTACTAGCACTGCTATTGCTAATATTACTACTAGTATTACTACTGCTACTACAACAACTCCTATTGCTACAACTATTGCACCTACTACTACTACTAGTACTACTGCAATGACTACTACCTACTACTAATACTACCACAACTACTTCTACTACTACTATTACAACCACTACTTCTACTACTATTACTACTACTCCTACTACTACACTACTACTATAACTACAACTACCAGTACTACATGTACTCCTACAACAAGTACTTCTACTACTACTATTGTTTCTGCTACTAGAACTACTACTAATACTACAACAACAACAACTACTACTACTTCTTCTTCTTCTTTAACAACTACTACTTCTACAATTGCTACTACGACTACTAACACAACTATCGCTTGTACTACGGCTACTACTACTCCTATTACAATAGCTGAGTCTACCACTACTACTACTACTACAACAACAACAACAACGACGACTACTACTATTACAACTACTACTTCTGCTACTGTTACTATAGCTACTGCTTCTGCTCCTACTATTGGTACTATTACAATACTACGACTACTACTATTGCTGCTGCTACAAGTACTATTTATACTACCACTACGACTCCTACAATAACAAAAACTACTACTACTCCTCTTGCGACTACAGCTACAATAACAACAACAACCACAACAAATACCACTATAGCTGTTGCTACTACTACTACAATAATAACTTGTAATACTAAGACAACTTCAACTGCTACTATTACAACAACTACCGCTGCTACTATTACTATTGATAATGCTACTACTATGGCTACTACTACAACTACTTCTACAACTAACACCACTACTATTACAACTATAAATACTGCTGTTGCTACACCTCCTACTGCTACTATTACTACTGCTACTACTACTATTACTACTACTAAAATGACTACTACAACCACTAGTACTACTACAGCCACTACAACTGCTACTCCCAATACTACTACCACAACAACAACAACTACTACTACTACTACTACTACTTCAACAATTACTACTACTATTGCTACTATTGCTACTACTATTACCACTACTACTACCACTACAACTACTACTAAACCTCCTGCTACTACTACTACTACAGTAATTCCTACCACTACTACTACTACTACTACTACTATTACTACTACTACAACTGCCGCTACTACCACCACTACTACAACTACTATTGCTACCATGACTCTTGTTATTTCTATTACTACTACTACTCTGATTACTACTACTATAACAACTACTCCTACTATAACAACAACTACTACTGCTGCTGCTGCTGTTAGAACTACTACAACTACTACTAGTATTCCTACTATTATTACCACTTCGACTGCTACTCCTACTTCTACTACTGCTGCTATTGCAACTACTTTTGATATTATTACTACTACTGCTACTGCTACTACTACTCCTCCTCCTATTATTACTAGTACTACTACTACTATTACTCCAACTACTACTAAGGCTATTGTCGCTACTACTAGTGCTACAACTACTACTACTACTCCAACTACTACTACAACTACTACTACTGCTACTGCTACAACTGCTACTACTCCTGTTATTGCTACTGCCACTACTAGTATTACTGCTTTAGTTATTATTGCTGCTATTACTAGTAATACTACTTTAGTTGTTGTTGCTACTACTGCTACTACAACCACTACAACTACTGCTACTATAACTCCTATCGCTAGTAATATTGCTAGGAGTTATAGCATTAGCAGTTGTAGTAGTAGTATTTGCAGTAGTTTGATTATAATTATTGTCGGAGTAGTAATACTACTATAACTCCTATCTCCACTAATACTACTACTAGCAGAATGACTACTGCTGCTAATTCTACTACTACGTCTACTACTGCTACTATATTACTACTGCTGCTACAACTACTACTGCCACTACTACTACTACCGCTACAGCTACTGCTACTACATCTACTACTGCTACTGCTACTGCTACTATAGCTATTGGTACTACTACTATAGCTACTGCTATTGCTTCTACTATGACCACAACAACAACAATAACAACAACAACAACTACTACCACTACTACTACTCCTCCTCCTCCTCCTCCTCCTGATACTACTACTACTACTTCTTATAATACTACTACTCATCCACCTCTTCCACTTAACACTCTGACAATTACTACTACTACTTGTACTGTAACCACTACTACTACTCCAACCATAACTATTCTTACTTCTACCACAAGTAATAGTACCACCACTACTACTGCAGTTGCTAACTCTACTATGATTGCTACATCTTGTACTACTATTACTATCACGACCACAACAACTATTGCTTCTACTACTATAGCTACTACTAGTATAATGATTACTACTACTACTACTTCTACTACTGCTGTTGCTACTACTACAAAAACTTCTACTTCGCATACTGCTACTACAATTGCTATTGCTACTACTGCCACAGCTACTACTGCTACTATTTCTCAAACTACTACTACTACTACTACAATTGTTACTCCTACTATTACTACTTCTACTACTACTACTATCACTACTACTACTGTTGCTGCAATAACTACTATTATTACCTCTACTATTGCTACTACAACTACTACTATTATTTCTCCTACTACTACCACTGCTGCTGCTGCTGCTGCTACTATAACTGCAACAACTACTACGATTGCTACTTCTAGTACTACTACGGCACTACAACTACTACTCATACTATTACCACTACTACTACAGCTACAACTACTGCTTCTACAACTACTGCTACACTTCCACTATTATAACTACTCCTAGTACTAATTCTACTAATAGTACTATAAATGTAACTAATATTACTACTACAGCTATTACTGCTACTACTACTACTACAAGTAGTACAATCATAACTACCACTACTTCTACTACAACTTCTTATACTTCTTCTACTACAACTACTATTTCTAATACTACTGCTACAACTACTACTACTGCTACTGCTACTACTACTACTATTGCTACTGCTACAACAACAACAATAACAACAACTACTACTACTACTTCTTCAACTATTGCTACTCCTGCTACTGCTACTACTACTCCTTCTCCTCCTCCTCCTCCTCCAACTCCTACTACTACTACTCCTCCGGCAACTACTACTAATAGTACTACTATTGCAACTACTTCTACTACTACTGCTCTTGCTACTACTACTGCTGCTGCTAGTACTACTAATGCAGCTACCTCTACTTCTACTCTGACTACTACTACTATTATGACTTCTACTTCTACTTCTAATAGTTGTAGTCATAATAGAAATAGTAGTAGTTTTAGTTGTAGTAGTAGTTATAGTAGTTGGAGTACTAGTAGGAGTTGGAGCTGGAATATGAGTAGTGGTAGGGGTTGTTCTAGTAGTAGTAGAACTAGTAGGAGTAGTAATAGTAGCAGTAGCTGGAGTAGGAGGAGTAGTAGTAGTAGTAGGGTGAGAGATAGTAGTTGTAGTAGTAGTAGGAGTAGGAGCATGTGTGGTAATAAGAGTAATAGTTGTTGTAGTAGAAGTAGTAGTAGTGGGTGTAGCAGCAATAGTAGTAGTTGGACAGGTAGTAGTTGTAGGAACAGGCTGAAAACATGCTCTTGTTGCTCACTCTAGCCAACCTGTCTAGGAGATCACTCTGCAGGACAGTTTGGGTTGTTTGGCTCTCCATCCAAACCTGTCGTGGCTCCATCACTTGCAGCTATGTGTGCTACCTGCGCACACATAAGTTGGAGGTAGTCCATCACCTCGCATGATCACACACTCCCTCACATGATACTCCTCATAGTGGCACTGACCGCCACAGTTGGTTGTTTCCTTATATGTGTGTTTCCTATACACACATACATTGGAGGCACTCCATTGCCTCCGAGATCATGAGGTGCATTACATGAGCTTGTTGTGGTGGTGCCTACCACTCGCAACGGGTGTGACAAACCATAGTAGTTATAGTAGTAGTTGCAGTAGTAGTCAGTAGTAGTAGTAGTAGTAGTAGTAGTAGTAGTAGTAGTAGTAGTAGTAGTAGTATTAGTAGTAGTAGAACTAGTAGTTGTAGAAGTTGTTGTAGTAGTAGTAGTAGTAGTAGTAGTAGTAGTAGAAGTAGAAGTAGTAGTTTTAGGAATAGTAGTAGGAGTAGGAGTTTGAGTTGGAGTAGAAATATTAGAAATATTTGTAGTCACGATAGTAGTACAAGACATAGTAGTAGTCATTCCAATAGTAGTAGTAGTAGTAGTTGGTGTTGTTGTAGTAGTAGTTGCAGTAGTAGTAATAATAGTAGTAACAACAATAGCTATAGTAGTAGTAAGAGTAGTAGCAGTAGGATTAGTAGTAGTTATAGTAGTAGCAGTAGCAGTACCAGTAGTAGTAGGAGTATTAGGAGAAGGAGTAGTAGTAATGATAGTTCGCATAGCTGGAGCCTATAAGTAGTAGCAGTAGCAATAGTAATAGGAGTAGTAAGAGTTGTAGTAGATCTAGTAGGAGCATTAGGAGTAGTAGTATCAGAGTAGTATTATAGTAATAGTAGTAGTCAAACTAGTAGTAGTAGGAGTATTAGGATTAATTGTAGTTATAGTAATAGTAGTCATAGTAGTAGTGTTAGTTATAGTTGTAGTAGTTGCACTAGTGTGAAATGCAGCAGCAGCAGTAGTAGTTATAGTAGTAGCACTAGTTGTTGTTGTTGTAGTAGTAGCAGTAATAGTAGTAATAGTAGTGCTAGTAGTTGTAGCTATAGTGCTAGGAGTGTTAGTAGTAGGAGTAGTAGTAATAGTAGTAGTAGTAGCAAAAGTAGCAGTGTTAGTAGTAGTATTAGTAGTTATAGTAGCAATAGTAGTTGTAGCGGTAGAGGTACTAGTAATAGTAGTAGTAGTAAAAGTGGTAGCCATATTAAAGGAAGTAGCAGCAGTAGTAGTCATAGTGGTAGCAGTAGTAGTAGTAAAAGAATTTGTCGCAGTGGTAGTAGAAGTTACATTTGCAACCGTAGCAGTCGGAGTAGTAGTAGTTGTACTAGTAGTTATAGGAGTAGTAGTTTCAGAAGTAGTTGGACTAGCAGTAGTAGACATAGTAGCAGGAGTAGTAGCTCTAGTAGTAGTAGCAGCAGCAGCAGTAGTAGTAGGCGTTGAGTAGTAATAGTTGTAGTAGAAGTTAAAGCAGTAGTTGTTGTAGTAGTAGTTCTCATAGTAGTAGTAGGAGCAGTGGTAGCAGTAGCAGTAGCAGATGTAGTGGCATTAGTAGCAACAGTAGTAGTAGTAATAGTAGAAGTGGTAGTAGTGGTAGTAGTAGTAAAAGTAGTGGCAGAAGTACAAGTTGTAGTAGAAGTAGAAGTTGTAGTAGAAGTAGAAGTAGTAGTAGTAGTAGTAGTTGCAGTCATAGTAGCAGTAGAAGCAAAAGTAGTAGTAGTAGTAGCAGCATTAATAGTAGTTGTAGTAGTAGTAGTAATAGTAGTACGAGAAGTATGAGCAACAATAGTAGTGTAGTTGCTGTAGTAGTAGTAGTAGTAGCAAAAGTGGTAGTAGCAATAGCTGCACTAGCAGTAGTAGTAACAGCAGCAGTAGTATTGGTAGCAGTAGCAGTATTTGCAGTAGCAGTAGTAGTAGTTCCAGCATTAGTAGTACAAATAGTAGTAGTAGTAGTAGCGGTAGTAGTAGTAATAGAAGTAGTAGTTGTAGTAGTGGTACAAGTAGTAGTAGTATTAGTATGAGCAGTAATAGAAGTTATAGCAATGGTAGTGGTGGTGGTAGTAGTAGTAGTAGCATTAGTTGCCGGAGTAGCAGTAGTAGCAGCGGTAGCAATAGTAGCAATAGTTGTAGCTGCAGTAATTGTAGTTGTTGTAAGTAGTAGTAGTAGTAGCAGTTGTAGTAGTAGTAGCAATTGTAGTAGCTATAGTAGTAGTGGCAGTAGGAGCAGAAGTGGCAATAGCAATAGTTGTAGCTGTAGATACAACAATAGTAGTAGTCATTGTAGTACTAGTAGTAGTAGTTGTAGTAGTAGCCGTATTGGTTGTAATGGATGTGGTAGAAGTAGCAGTTGTTGTAATAGTAGTAGCTACAGCTACGATAGTAGAAGTAGCGGTAGAAGCTTTAGTAGTAGCAGTAGCAGTAGCAATAGTAGTAGCAACAATAGTAGTAGAAGAAGCAAAAGCAATAATAGTAGAAGTAGTTGTTGTACGAGTTGTAGTAGTTGAAGTCGGAGCATTAGTGGTTGTAGTATCATTAGTAGTAGTGGCAATAGTAGTGGTAGAAGTAGAAACAATAGCAGTAGTAGCTGAAGTAGCAATAGTAGAAGTAGTAGTAGTAATAGTTGTAGTAGTAGCAACAGTAGTGGTTGTAGTAGCAGTAGTACTAGAAGTTGTAGTAGTACTAGTAGTAACAGCCGCAGCAGTAGTAGTAGTACTAGTAGTAGTAGCAGATGTAGTAGTAGCACCAACAACTGAAGCAACAATAGTAGTAATAATAGTTACAGTAGCTATGGTAGCTACAGCAGTGGCTATAGTAGCAATAGTAGTAGCATAAGTGTCAATAGAAGTAGCAGCAGTAGTGGCAGTGGCAGTAGTATTAGCAATAGTAGCAGTGGCAATAGCAGCAGTAGTAGCAGTGGTATGAGTAATAGTAGTAGTAGTAGTAGCAGCAATAGTTGCAGTAGCAGTAGTAGTTGTAGTAGTAGTGCTAGTGGTAGTGGTGGTGGTGGTGGTAGTAGCAGTAGTAGTAGTACCTATAGTAGTAGTAGTAGCAGTTGTTGTCGTAGTGGTAGTAGCCGTAGTAGTAGTAGTAGAAGTAGAAGATCTAGTAGTAGTAGTATTAGTAGTGGTAGTAGTTGTTATAGTAGTAGTTGTAGGAGGAGTAGCAGTTGCAGTAGTAGTAGTAGTAGTAGTAGTAGTAGCAGCAGTGTTAGTAACAATACGACCATTATTATTAGCATTAGTAATAGTTGTAGCCATATAGTAGTTGTAGGATAGCCGACCGTAAGCATCGTAGCAGTCGTCTGCAGCAGCAATAGTAGCAATAGCAGTCGTAGTAGACGTAGTAATAGTTTTAGCTATAGTAGTAGTAGTAGTAGTAGTAGTAGTAGTAGTAATAGTAGCCATAGCAGTAGCAGTAGTAGTAGAAATAGCTGTAGTAGTTGTAGAAGTAGCAGTTATAGTAGGAGGAGTAGTACTTGTACTAATAGTAGGTGTTGTAATAGTCATTGTCGAAGCAGTAGCAGTAGTGGCCATTGTTGCATTGGAAATAGTAGCAGCAGGAGTAGTAGTAGCAGTAGCAACAACAGTCATAGTAGCAGTAGTAGTTGGATTAGCAATAGTAGTAGCAATAGTAGTAGTAGTAGTAGCGGTAGCAGCAACAGTAGTATTAGTAGCAGTACTAGCAGTAGGAGGAGGAGGAGGAGTAGTACTAGTAATAGCAGTAGTTGTTGTAATAGTAGTAGTAGTAGTTGCAGTAGTGGCAGTAATTGCAGTAGCAATAGAAGCAATTGGAGTAGCAGTTGTAGTGGCAGTAGTAGTCGTAGTAGCAGTAGAAGTTTTATTAGCTGTAGTAGTTGCTGTTATAGTAGTAGTATTAGTGGTGGTGGTAGTAGTAGCTATAGTAGTCGTAGTAGCATTTGTGGTAGTATTGGCAATAGTAGTTGTAGTTGTAGCAGTGGTATTAGTAGTACCAATATTGGTAGCTGTACTAGTTGTAGCAGCAAAAGTAGAAGCAGAAATAGAAATATTAGTCGTAGTAGAAGTTGTAGTAGCAACAATAGTGGTCATTGTAGTAGCAACAATAGTAATAGTTGTACTAGTAGCAGTAGTTGTAACAGTAGTAGTAGTAGTTAGTAGTAGTTGCAGTAATAGTAGTAGCAGTAGATGTAGCAGTAGGAGCAGTAGTACTAATAGTAGTAGTATCGGTGGTAATTGTAGTCGTAGTAGTAATAATAGTAGGAGTGGTAGTAGCAGTTGTTGTAGTAGCAGCAGTAGCTATTTTAGTAGTAGTGTAATAGCAATAGTAGTAGTAGAAGAAGTTATAGCAATAGTGTAGTGGTATTAGTAGCAGTGGTAGTAGATGTAGTAACAATAGTAGTAGCAATAGTTGTAGTAGTAGTAATAATAGCAGCAAATGAAGTAGTAGGAGCGGTAGTAGTAGCAGTAGCAGTACGAGCAGTTGCAATAGTAGTAGCAGTAGTTACTATAGTACTAGTAGTGGAAGTAGTAATGGTAGTATTTTTAGTGGCAATAGCAACTATAGTTGGACTAGCAGTAGCTATAGTAGTTGTAATACCAGTAGGAGGAGTAGTAGTAGTAATGGCAGTAGTAGCAGTAGTAGTACAAGGATGAATATTAGAAATAGTTGTAGTTGTGGAAGTAATAATTGTTGTAGTAGGAGGACTAGTAGCAGTAGGAGGAGGAGGAGGAGGAGGAGGAGAAGGAGAAGGAGGACGAGGAGGACGAGGAGTAGTAGTACCAATAGTAGTAGTTGTTGTCTAAGTAGGAGAAATAGTAGCTATAGTAGTAGTAGTAGGTGTAGTAGGAGGAGGAGTAGTAGTAGCAGAAGAAGAAGAAGAATAACAATAAGTAGTAGTAGTAGTAGTAGTAGTAGTAGCAGTAATAATAATAATAATAATAGTACTAGTTAGAGTAGTAGGGGGAGTAGTTGTAGTAGTAGTAGTTGTAGTTATAGTAGTTATCGTTGTAGTAGTAGTCGTAATCATAGTAGTAGTAGTTGTTGTTGTAGTAGTAGTAGTTGTTGTAGCATTAGTGGTAGTAGTAGTAGGAGAAGGAGTAGTAGTAGTAGTATGAGTAGTAACAGCAGTAGTAGTAGTGGTTGTTATTGTTGTTGTTATTGTCGCCATATCGGTAGTAATAGGAGTAGTAGTAGTAGTTGAAGTACTAGTAGTTGTAGTAGTAGTAGTATCTCGAGTAGTAGCTATAGTACTAGCTATTGTGGTAGTAATGGTAGTGGCATCAGTAGTAGTAGCCGTAGTAGTAGTTGTAGTATCTGCAATAGTTGTAGTAGTTGTTATAGTTATAGAAGTAGTAGTAGTAGTTGTTGTTGTTGTTGTTGTTGTTGCTATTGTTTTAGATGTAGCAAAAGTAATAGCAGTATTAGCAACAATAGTAGCTATATCTCTAGCAGTAGTAGTAGCATTTGCAATTGTAGAAACAGTAGCAACAATGCGGTAGCACTAGTACTAGCAATAGTAGAACTAGTAGTTGCAATAGTAGTTCTAGTAATAGCAAAAGTAGGAGTAGTAGTAATAGTAAATATAGTGGCAGTAGGGGTAGTCATAGCAGTAGGAGTAGTAGCATTAGTAGTTGTAGTAGTTGTTGTTGTAGTAGAAGTAATACTAATAGTTTTAATAGTAGCAGTAGTAATAGTAGTAGCAGTAGTAGTAGTAGGGGTAGTAGTTGGAGAAGTAGTAGTAACAGTGGTCGTCGTAGTCATAGTCATAGTAGTAGGAGTAGTTGTCGTAGTAGTCGTGGTGGTAGTAGTAGTAGCAGTAGTAGTAATAGTAATAGTGGCAGTAGTAGCAGCAGTAGTAGTCGTAGTATTGGTAGTGGTAGTAGTAGCAGTAGTAGTAGTTTCAGTAGTAGTAGTTGTAGTAGTAGTAGTAGTAGTAGTATTAGTAGCAGTACTACCAGTATTTTTAGCCCTAGCAACAGCAATAGCAGGAGGAGTAGTAGTAGCAATACTGTAGCAAAAGCAGTAGTAGTAGTAGTTGCAGTAGAAATAGTAGCAATAGGACTAATTGCAGTAGTAGATGTAGCAATGGTAGCAGTTGTTGCGGTGGTAGTAGTTGTAGTAGTAGTAGCAGTAATAGTAGAAGCAATAGTAGCAGCAGCAGTAGTAGTTGTAGTAGCAATAGCAGTCATAGTATTAGTGGTAGTAGTTGCAATAGTAGTCGTAGTAGCAATAGCTGTCCTGGCAGTAGTTGCAATAGCAATAGTATAAGTTGGAGTAGTAGCAGTAGTAGTTGTAGTACTAGTCGTAATCGCACTAGTAGTAATATTAGCTATAATAGCAATAGCAGCAGTAGTAGTAGTAATAGTATTAGTAGAAGTATAAGTAGTAGTCATAGTAGGAGTAGTAGTACAAGTACTAGTAGTAGTAGTTGTAATAATAGCTATAGTAACAGTAGCAGTAGTGACGGTAGTTGCAGTGGCAATAGTAGTAGTAGCAGTAGTAATAGTATTAGCTATAGTAGTAGGAGTAGTAGCTGTAGTTGTAGTAGTAGCAGTAGTAGTTGGAGGAGGAGTAGTACTGGTACTAGTAGTAGTTACAATAGAAGTAGTAGTAGTAGCAGTAGTGGCAATAGTTTCGGTAGCAATAGAAGCTGTAGGGTTAGTAGGAGTAGTAGTAGTAGAAGTCGTAGTAGCTGTATTAGTAGCAATAGCAGTAATAGTAGTAGCAATAGTCGAAGTAGGAGTAGTAGTAGAAATAGTACTAGCAGTCAAAGTAGCATTTTTAGTAGTATTTCCAGTAGTTGTAGTAGTAGTAATAGTATTAGTAGTAGTATTATTAGTAGATATAGCAATAGTAGTAGCCAAAGTAGAAGTAGTAGTAGCAGCAGTAGCAGTAGCAGTAGTAGCAGCATTTGTAGTACTAGCAGTTGTAATAGTAGTTGTCACAGCAGCAACAGTTATAACAGTAGCAGTAGTAGTAGCAGTAAGAGTAGTAGTACTAATAGTAGTAGTAGTGGTGGTCAGAGTAGTCATAATAGCAATAATAGTAGGAGTAGTAGTATTAGTAGTAGTAGGAGTTGTAGTACGAGTGGTAGTTGTAGCCGTAGCAGTAGCAGTTATAGCAGCAGTAGAAGTAGTTATCGTGGTAGTAGCAGCAGCAGTAGTAGCTATTGTAGTAGAAGTAGTAGTAATAGTTAGAGTGCTAGTAGTTGTAGCAATAGTAGTAGTAGAAGCACAGTAGTAGTAGCCATAATAGTAGTAGTAGTCATTGCAACAGAAGTAGTTCTAGTTGTAGTTGTACCAGCAACAGCAGTAATAGTAGCAGTAGTTGTGGCAGTTGCAGTAGTGCCAATAGCAGATGTAGTAGCAGTATAAGTACAAGTAGTAGTAGCATTAGCAGTAGTAGTAATAGTAACAGTAGTAGCGAAAGCAGTAGTACTAGCACTTGCATAACTAGTAGTAGTAGTGGTAGTAGTAGGAGTAGTAGTAGCATCGTTAGTAGTGGCAGTAGTTGTTGTAGCAGTAGTACTAACAATTGTAGTTGTAGTAGTAATATTAGCAGTAGCAACAATAGTTGTAGTGGTAGTATTAGTAGTAACTGTAGAAGTAGTCATAGTAGTCATTGCAATAGTTGCAATAGAAGTAGTAGCTATAGCAGTAGTAGTGCCAATTGAAGTGGAATGAGAAGTAGCGGTAGCAGTAGTAGTAACAGTAGTGGTAATAGAAGTAAAATTGGTTGTAGTAGCAATAACTGTAGTAGTAGTCATAGTAGTAGCAGCAGCAGTAGTAGTAGAATTAGTACTAGTAGTCTCAATAGTAGTATTAGTAGTAGTAGTAGAAGTAGTAGTATTCACTTTACTAATAGTAGTAGTAGCAGTAGTAGCAGTAGTTGTAGTAGTAGTGGTAGTAGTAGGAGAAGTAGTAAAAATAGCAGTAGTTGTAGTAGCAGTCATAGTAGTAGTCGTAGTTGTAGCAATAGTTGCAATGGTTGTAGTAGTAGTAGAAGTAGTACGAGTATGAGTGGCAGTTGTAGCCGTAGCAATAGGAGTAGAAGCAGTAGTAGTAATAGTAGTAGTCATAGCAGTGGTAGTAGTAGCAGCAGCAGTTGTAATAGTCATAGTAGTAGTAGTAGTTGCAGTAGCAACCGTTGTAGTAGTTGTAGTAGTAGTGACAGTAGTATGAGCAGTAGTAATAGCACTAGTAAGAGTAGTTTTAGCAATAGAAGGAGCAGGAATAGTAGTGGTAGTGGAAGGAGCCAGAGTCAAAGTAGTAGTAGTAGTTTAGTAGTAGTAGTAGTAGTAGTAGTAGTAGTAGTAGTAGTTCTGCTAGTAGTAGTAGTTGTGCTAGGAATAGTAGTAGTACTAGCAGTAGTACGAGTAGGAGTAGGAGTGGTAGTCGCAATAGTAGGAGGAGTAGTAGTAGTGGCAGGAGCCGGAGTTGGAGTTGTAGTAGTAGTTGCCACTCCAATTTTTACTATCACTACCACTACTATTATTAATAATACTCCTAAAATTACTGCTATTACTACTACTGCTACTCTGACAACTACAACAATGACGACTACAACTCCTAATACTACTACTACTACTAGTACTACGACTACTACTTCGACTCTTACATCTATTCCTACTACTACTACTACAACAACAACAACAACTACTAGTTCCTCTTCTTCTTCTTCCTCTTCCTCTTCTTCTTCTACTACTACTATTATTATTATTACTACTATTGTTGCTACTGTTGCTGCTACTACTGCAACTATTATTACTACTACGACCGTTAGTACTGATAACTATTACTACTGTTAATACCACCATTACTTATACTACTACTACTACGACTGCTACTACTACTACTGCTCCTACTATTACTACTACTACTACTATATTACTACTCCTACTAATATAACTACTGCTCCTTCAGCTACTATTGCTTCTACTGCTGCTTCTACTGCTATTGCTACTACTACTACTCCTACTCTTGCTCCTGCTACTACTCATCCTCCTCCTCCTCCTCCTACTCTTGCTCTTTCTACTACTACTACTCCACATAAACCAACTACTGATACGACTACTCTGATTCCCACTACAATTACTACTACAACTAATACTACTACTACCACTTCTGATGCAACTAATACAGCTACTACTTCTACTGTAGCTGCTATTGCTACTGCTACTACTACTAACACTATTACTACTGCAGCTGTTACTACTACTACAACTATTCCAACTGCTGCTCCTACACCTGCTCCAACGCCTACACCTCCTGCTACTACTACTAGTATTACAACTACTACTCCAACTCCTACTGCTACTACTACTCCTACTTCTACTACAACAACTACAACTATTACTACTAATACAACTACTATTGCTTCCACTACTACCACTATAACTACTACTACTTCTACTACTACTGTTGCTACTTCTATTGCTACAATTTCTATTTATACTACTACGACTACTACTAAAACTGCTTCTACAACTATTGCTATGTATATTACTATTGGAACCACTGTTGCCACTACTGCTACTACCGCTACTATTGCAACTATGACTATGACTAATATGTCTACTTCTGCTGCTGCTACTTCAGCTACAAGTGGTGCTATTACTACTACTACAACAACTGATACTACTGTTACTACTAAAACTGCAACTACAACTACAACAACAACTACTACTCCTAATACAACTACTTCTCCTACTACTACTACTTATGCTAGTACTACTACTACTGCTATAATAGCTTCTCAGATGACTACTACCACTATAACTACTAATGTTACAACCACTACTGCTACTATGACTACTACTACTCCCCTAACTACTGCTACTACTACTATTATGTCAACTACTGCTGCTGCTTCTACTATTGGTACAACTACCATTACTATTGCTACTATTGCAAACATTGATTCTACTGCTACTTCTACGGCTACTATTGCTACTAGTGCTACTACTACTACTACGACTTCTGCTACTTCTCCTACTACTTCTACAACCACTAATAATACTATTGCTAGTACCACAATGACTACTACTACCATTTCAACAACTAATACTACTACTACTACTACAACAACAACAACAACTGCTACTAGTGCAACAACAACGACAACAAAAACAACAACTACTACAACAACAACAACAATAATAACTACTACTACAACAACTACTACTACAATGACTACTACTACAACTAGTTCTATAACGACAATTGCTGGTCTTACTTCCACTAGTGCTGCTACTAAAAATCTAGCTTCTATTGCTACTGTTGTCTCTACTACTGCTATTACTAGTACTATTACTACTACTTTTACTGCTACTACTACTAATAATGCTACTTCTGCTATGACTACTACTACTTGTACTGCAGCTACTACTATCACAACTACTACCACTGCTACTACTGCTACTATTATTGCTATTACTGCTACTATTACTACTTATTCAATTGCGGCCACTACTACTACTTTTACTTCTGCTACTACCACTACTACTACTATCACTATTGCTACTACTACTATAATACTACTACTATGACTACTACTACTAGTACTAGTACTACTACTACTAGTTCTCCTCCTCCTCCTACAGCTACTACTGCTACTTCTCCTACTACGACTACTTCTGCAACCTCTACTATTCCTACAAATACTATTACTGCTACCATAATGACTACGACTACTACTGCTACAATTGCAGCTACTATTGCTACATACTACTACAGCTGCTGCAGCTACCGCTGCTACTACTACAATTACTGCTACAATTGCTACTACTGCTAAAACTACTACTACTTCAACAACTATAGCTACTACAACTACTGCTACAACAACTACTTCTCCTGCCGCAGCTACTTATTGTACTATTTATGCTATTACAAAAACAACAACAACTACAACTATTACGATACTACTACTACAACAACTACTACAACAACAATAACTACTACTACTATTACTACCATTGCTACAACTACTACTGCGACTACTATTATTCTTACTACTACTGTTACTACTGCTGCTTCTATTAGTACTTCTACTACTACTATTACTACTACTACAACTACTAATACTTCCACTACTACGACTACAACTACTACAACTACTCTTGCCGCTACTACTACTACGATTGCTACTACTACCATTGCTACTACTGCTACTCCTATTACTCGTATTACACCTACTACTAGTACTACTCCTGTTACTACTACTATTGCTACTACTACTAATACTATTGTACTACTACTGCTACTACTATTACTACTGTGACTACTACTATGACAACTAAAATTGCTACTACTTCTACTTATACTACTACTACTATTGTTGCTGCTATTGCTCCTATTGCTACTATAGCTACTATGACTACTACTGAAAATACACTTCCACTATGACTACTACCACAACAACAACTACTGCTAATAATACTACTACTTCTACTGCTACTACTACCACAACTGCTACTACTACTACTACTATTACTGTTGCTACAACTATAGCTACTGCTACTACTACTACAACTACTACTATTGCTACTACTACTTCTATTGCTACTATGATACTCCTACTACTTTTACTACTACTGTTGTTGTTGCTACTACTACTACTGCAGCTAGTTCTACAACTACTACTATTACAGCTACTATGACTACTACTACTAAGGATGCTTCTGCTGTTGCTAATATTACTACTACTGCTACTTCTACTTCTACTATGTCTCCTACTACTTCTACTATTGCTTGTATAACTGCTGCTACTACTAGTGCTACAACTACAACTTCTACTCATACAACTACTTCATCTTCTACAACTACTGCTTCTACTACTGCTACCATAACTGCTTCTACCACTACTACAACTACTAATATCAGTACTATTACTATTGCTTTTGTTACTACAACTACTACTGCTACTGCTACAACAACTATAGCAACTACTACTACTGCGGGTACATACTATTGCGACTACAACAACTTCAACAACTACTGCTAGCATTATTGCTACAACAACTACTGCTACTACTGTTACTACTAGTACTACTGCTGTTGTTGCTTCTACTGCCACTACTGCCACTAATACTACTACTGTTACTTCTACAACTAGTACTACAACTACTAAAACAACTACTAGTAGTACTACTAGTACTACTCCTATTGCTACTACTACAGCTCCAACTACTACGGCTACTACTACTGCAACTACTATGGCGACTGTCACTACTACTACTGCTGTCGCTGCTACTCCAACTGCTGCTACCACCACTACTACACCTACTACTCCTACTGCTGCTGCTCCAGCTATTGCTGATGCTGCTACAACCGCTACTACTATCGCTAGTGCTACTACCACTCCTGCTACAACTACAACTACTTCTACTACTACTTCTGCTTCAACTACTGCCACTTCAGCTATTAATACTATAACTACAAATACTACTAATTTTGCTAATTCTTTAGCTACTACTTATGCAACTTCTATTGCTACTACTACTATGACTATCAATACAATTGCAACAATTACTACTATTACTACTATAACTACAACTACGATAACTACTAGTACTGCTACTACAACTATTGCAACTACAACTACGATAACTACTAGCACTGCTACTACAACTACGATAACTACTAGCACTGCTACTACAACTATTGCAACTACAACAACGATAATAACAACTACTAGTACTATAACTGCTACTGCTACGACTATTGCTACTACTACCACTACTTATACTGCTATTACTTCTACTACTACTGCAATAGCCACTACTACTGCTGCTACTATTGCTGCTGCTACTACTGCTGCTATTAAAACCATTGCTAATCCTACTACTGCTTCTACTACGACTACTATGACTACTAGTGCTACTACTGCTACTAATGCTACTGCTACTACTACTACTACTACTCCTAAAACTTCTACTACTACTAATACTATAGTAGCCACTGCTACTATGCCTTCTACTATTATGGCTTCTACTACTGTGGCTACTACTTTTATGGCAACTACTACTACTACTTCTACTAATACTTCTATTGCTTCTATTGCATCTGCTACTCCTACTACTACTTCAACTCTAGCTACCACAACTAATGCTACTTCTACTGCTACAGCTACAACTGCAACTACCGCAACAGCTACTACTACTATTACGAATGCTACAAATGCTACAACTACTATTCCAACATCTTCTTCTACTACAACAACAACAACTAGTACTACTACATCTACTGCAGCTACTACTACTACAACTATTGTTACTATTACTACTACTGTTACCACTTCTATTGTTACTGCTACTTCTACTACTACTACAACTACTATAGCTACTATTCCTACTGCTTCTACTACAATTATTGCTATTATTGCTACTACTATTGCTACTACTACTACTCCTACTGCTACTAATACTGCTGCTGCTGCTGCTATAGATACTACTACTACAACAGATACACCTGATACTGCTACTACCACGAATACAACTACAACTACTTCTGCTACTATTGCTACGGTTGCTACTCCTCCGTTAACTCCTACTAATCCTACTACTACTATTATTGCTAGTAGTACTACTCCTACTGCTGCTACAACTACTTCTACTACTACTCCTGCAACTGCAACAACCCCTACTACTGCTACCAATGCAAATTCTACTACTACTGCTACTGCTACAACTACTGCTACGACAATAACTACTACTACTACGGTTACTACTACTACTTGTGCTACTACTACTACTACTGCTGCTGCTACTAGTACTAGTATAATGACTACTACAAATACTAATACTACTACTACTACTACCTCCTCTACTACTACTACTAGTACAACTATAATAACAACAACAACAACTACTACTACTGCTACTGCTATTACAGCTACTACTATTACTTTTTAACACTACCATTACTACAACTACTACTACTATTAATACTGCTACTGTTACTACTTCCATGACCAATGCTACTACTACTGTTGCTACCACTACTACGAGTACAACAACTACTACTACCACAACCACTAGTACAATAACAACAACTACTACTGTGACAATTACTACTACATCTTTTACTGCTACTACTCCTACTGCTACGACTACAATAGCGGCTATTACCACTAGTACTACTTCTTCTACTATAACTACCGCTGCTACTACTGCTACAACTATTACGACTAGTATGACTATGACTATGGCTACTACTACTTCTACTACTACTCCTACTACTACCACTACTACAACAACAACTACTACTTTTACTACTACTACTGCAAGTACAGCGACTACTACTACTATTACTGCTACTACTGCGACTACTAGTACTAATTCAACTATTACTACTACTGCAGCCACTGCTATGACTATTGCTACGGTTATTGCTACTACAAGTAATTCTCCTACTACTACCACTACTACTACTACTTCTATTGCTACTTCTCATTCCACTTCAAGTAGTACAACTACTACTATAGCTACGACTTCTACTGCAACTACTACTACTGTTAATATTGCTACTGTTATTACTAATACTACCACTACAACTAGTGCTCCTACTACTCCTACTACTGCTAATATTACTACTACTACAATACAACTATAATTGTTACTGCTACTATGACCACCACTACTACCAATGCAAGTACTACTACTACCACTATAGTTGCTATTGCTAGTACTATTGCTAATTTGCTAATGCAACTACTACTGCTTCAGACACTGCGACTATTGCTACTAATACTGCTACTACTTTTGCTATTGCTATTACAACAACAACAACAACTACTACTACTACTGCTATAGCCATTGCTACTACTACAGCCACTACTACGGCTACTACTAATGCTTCTACTACTGCTACAACTACTAGAACTGCAACTACTGTAGCAACTCATGCTAATACAACTACTACAACTAGTAGTGCTTGAACTACTCCTGCTATTCCCATTACTATTGCTACTCCAAGCTACTACTACTATTGCTACAACAATAACAACTATTACAACAATAACTACTATTTCTGCAGCTACTGCTGCTATTGCTGCTGCTGCTCCTACTACTACTACTACAACTCCTACTACTGCTACTACTACTACTACAACAACAACTATGACTACTACAACTACTACTCCTACTACTACTACTACTACAACAACAACAACAACTACTACGACTACTACAACTACTACTCCTACTACTACTTCTACTACTACTACTACTATTATACGTACAAATACTACTACTGCTACTACTACTACTACTACAACCACTACTACAACAACAACTACAACTACAATTACAACAACAACTACTACTGCAACTACACCTACTGCTACTATTACTATTACTACTACTCTTCTAACTACTACTACAACTATTACTCAGACTTCTAATACTATTACCACTACTTCTGCTGCAGTTGCTGCTCCTACAACAACTATAATAACTACTACTACTATTGCTACAACTGGTGTAACTAGCGCCCCTACTACTAAAATTACTATAGCTACTCCTACAACAACTACTACTACTGCTACTCTTCCTACTTCTAATACTGCTGCTGCTACTACTACTATTACTATTGCTACTCCTACTACTATTGCTACTGCTAGAGAAACCACTACTGCTACTATCACTACTACTAAAACTGCTACTACTGCTGCTCCAACTACCTTTTTGCTGCTATTGCTACTAGTATGACTACTACTACTGCTGCTACTATTACTACTGTTGCTACTATTGCTACTACTGCAACTACTATAGCTACTATTGCTGCTACTACTAACACCACTTCTTCTACTACTACTGCTGCTACTTCTATTACTAATGCTACTACGACTGCTGCTATTACTACTACAACTACTTGGGCTACTATTTCTACTGCTACTACACCAACTGCCACTACTATAGTTAAAACTACTCCTAATGCTGCTACTACTCCTACTGCTACTATTGCTACTTCAACTATTGCCACTACTACTACTGCTACTACAACTACTATTACAACAACTACTACTATTGCTCCTACTATAACAACTGCTACTGCTACTGCTATAATTACTACTGCTATTATTTCTACTACAGCTAATACTACTACTATTGCCACCACTACTGCTATTACTACTACAACTACTGCCACTTCTGCTACTGCAACTACTCCTGCTACTACAATAACTACTACTAGGACTACAACAACTACTACTATTGCTACTACTACTGCTGCTAGTACTACTTCTTCTATTACTGCTACAACTACTACTACAGCTAGTACTACTACTACTGCTACTACAACTGCTATAGCAAATGCCACAAGTATTCCTACTGCTACTACAACTACTCCTGCTAGTACTACTTCTTCTATTACAACTACAACTACTACTACAACTAATACTATTACTACTTGTATTACGACAGCTATAGCTAATGACACAAGTATTCCTACTATTACTATTGCTATAGTAAGTACTACTACTCCTCCTTCTCCTGCTGTTGTTACTGTTATTACTGCTAATAATGCTGGTAATGCTGCTACTAATTCTACTACTACTACTACTACTACAGCTACTACAACTGGAACTACTTCTGTTGCTACTACTACTACTAATACTACTGATACTACTACAGCTACTACTACTGCTACAACTGCAACTATTACTACTATTACTAATGCTACTACCACTATGACTACTGCAACAACTGCTACTACTATGACTATGACTACAGCTATTGCTACTTCTACTACTTCTCCTACTACTACCACTACTGTCACAACTACTGCTCCTTCTACTACAGTACTGATACTACAACGTCTGCTACTGCTACTACTGCTACTATTACTACTCCTACTATTATTGCTACTAAATGATTAGTTGTACTAATTCTACTACTACTACTACTATTGTTACTCTATTACAGCTAATTCTACTTCTACTAGAATTAGTACTGCCACTACTACTTCTACTACTACTAATATAACAACTACTGTAGCAACTACTAGTCCAATTACTACTGCTATTGCCGCTACAAATACTACCACTACTACTAATACTACTACTACTACTACAATTGCTACTACTACTGCTCCTACTACTTGTGGTGCTGCTTTCGCTATTGCAACTACTACTACTATTGCAACTTCTACTACTACTACTGCTACTACTGCTAATACCAGACTACTACTACTTTAACTACTAGTCCAACTACTACTACTACCACACTACTACAACTACTACTACGATAACTACTGTTACTATTGCTACTATTGCTAATGCTACTACGACAACTACCACTCCTATTACTACTATTGCTACTACTACTACTACAACTCCAACTATTGTTGTTGCTAGAACTACTCTTACCACCACTACTACTACTATTAGTACTACTTCTTCTATAGCTACTACAAGTGTCGCTACTATTACAACAACAACAACTACTACTTGTACAACTACTGCTACTGCGACAACAACAATCGCTGCTTCTACAATTCCTGCTATTGTGAGTACCATAATTGCAACTACTACTGCTATTACGGCTACTACTACTATAATAACTACTGCATCTGCTGCCGCTACTACTATCAGTACAGCTACCAACACTAATACTACTAATACCACTGCTGCTACTACTGCTACTACTATTGCAATTGCTACTACTACAGCTAATGCTAATTCTATTGCTACTATGACTGCCACTGCCACTACTACTACTACAAGTGCGACTATTGCTATTATAACTACTGCCACTACTGCTACTACTGCTGCTACTATTACAACTACTACTGCAAGTACTAGTACTACTCCCCCTACTGCTTCTACTACTACTTGGCTACTACTCCTCCTCCTCCTCCTCCTACTGTTATTACAACTGCTACAACTACCACTAGTCCAATTACTGCTGCTATTGCTACTACTACCACTACAACTACTGTTGCTACTACTGCTACAACTACTACAACTACTAGTACTTCTAGTACTACTGCTACTGCTCCAACTATTTCTGCAACTACTATTACTCTTGCTACTACTGCTACTACTTCTACTAATACCACTACGACTACTACTACTACTAGTATTATTGTGACGATAACTACTCTTACCACCACTACTACTACTATTAGTACATCTACTCCTACTGCTACATGTATTGCTGCTACTATTACTGCAACTACCATTGTTCCTACTACTACTACTGGTATGAAAATAACTACTCCAGCTGCTACAACTACTGCTATTGCAACAACTAGAACTACCACTACACTACTACAACAACAACAACAACTACTACTACAACTACCACTCCTACTACTACTGCAACAACAACTACTACTACTACTCCTACTATTATTGCAACTATGACTACTCTTACCCCACCACTACTACTATTCATACTTCTACTCCAACAACTACTCCTATTGCAACTACTATTGCTACTACTGTAGTTAATTCAACCTCTACTGCAACTACGACTGATACTGTCACAACTAGTACTACTCCAACTCCTACTATCGCTACTGCAACTACTATCACTACTTCTACAATATCAACTATTACTAATGCTGCTACTACTGCTACTACTAATGCAACTACTGTTACTACTACTACTACTACTACTACTACTACTACTACTACTACTATTACTACAACTACTACCAGGACTATTACTACTACTACACCTACTCTTATTACTACTCCTCCTCCTCCTACTACCACAACTACTACTACTACTACCACTACTACTACATCTAGCACTACTACTACTACTACTATTATTTCTCCTACTACTACTAATGCTACTAGTACTACTACAACTACTACTACAACAACTACTGCAAACAACTGTTATTGAATAAATATGACTACGACTACTAACTATTCTTCTTCTATGCTTCTACTACTACTACTATACTACTACAACAACAACTGGTATTGATAATATGACTACTACTACTACTACTACTTCAACTACTTCTATTACTACTTATGCTGCTATTGCTGCTGATGTTACTCGTACTACAACTACTGCTACTACTACTTCTACTACTACTGCTACTACTACTACTATGACTACTACTCCTCCTCCTTCTACTACTATGACTTCAACTATTACTACTACAACTACTACTCATACTATTACTACTACAACTACTAATACTACTACTACTACTACTACTACTACTACTACTACTACTACAACAACTGCTACTGCTACTACTCATACGACTACTACAGCTACTCCTATTACTACCTCTACTACTTCTACGGCTACTACATCTACTGTAAATACTACCACCACTACTAAAGCTACAACAACAACTACTATTACTCCAAGTACAAGTACTGCTATTACTGCTACTACTACTGCCACTACTAATAGTACTATTACTATTATCCCTAGACCAACTCCTACTCCTACTACTATTCCTACTACAACTTCTACTAATACTACTACTACAACTACTACCACACCTACTGCTAGAGCTACTACTACTATTACAACTAATTCAACAACTATTACCCATATTCCCGCTAGTACTACTACTACTACTACTATTACAACAGCTACTACAACAACTACTGCTACTACTATTACTCCTGTTGCTGTTTCGGGTACTACTTCTATTACTACTACAATGACTTCTACAACTACTGCTACTACTACAACTGCTGCCACTACTACTACCACTCCTAATACTACAACTACTATTGCTACTAGAACTTCTTCTAATGGTGCTACTACTACAACAACAACTACTACATTTACTTCTGCTGCTATAGCGACAACTACTTTTTGAAAGACATATTACTACTACTCCAATTCCTGCTGCTAATACTACTACTACAACTAAGGATACTACTACTACTATGATTATGACAACAAAAACTACAACTACTCCTGCTACTACTACTACGACTACTACTACTAATTTCACTACTACTACTCCAGCTATTACAACTACTATGACTACTACTACTACTGCTACAACAATAACTACTATTACCGCTACTACTACTACAACTGCTAGTACCACTACTACTACTACAACAACTGCAACAACAACTACTACTACCTTAAATATTACAGCTACTGCTGCTACTCTTGCTACTACTATTGCTGCTACTGCTACTACTTCTACTACAACTACGACTCCTACTACAGCTACTACTACCACTACTTCTTCTATTACAACAACAACTACTGCTACTACAACCATTATTACTACTACTACTACTTCTACTACAACTATTACTGCTACTATTATTATGAATACTACAACTACTGCTATTGGTACTACTACCACCACCATCACCGCTACTACTATTACAACAACTACTACTATTCCTATTGCTACTACTATAACTCCTACTACTACTACAACTTCTACAGCTACTGCTGCTACTACTACTGCGATTGCTACTACTACTACTAGTACAACTACTACAACCTCTACTACTACGACTTCTGCTAATACTTCTACTACGACTTCTGCCACTAATCCTATTGCTACTACTACAGCTACTACTGCTACTGCTACAACTAGTTCTAATACTACTACTACTACCGCCTCTACTGCTACTACTACTGTTCTACTACTACACTACTACTACAACTACAACTACAAGTATTGTTGCTACATCTATGCCTACTACTAGAACTACAATTACAAGTACTACTACTATAGCCACCTCTACTGCTGCTGCTGGTACTACTACTACTATTACTTCTACAACCACAACTACTACTGTTAATACTACGACTATGACTATAGAAAATAGAACAACAACAACTACTACTGCTACTATCAGTGCTATGCTACTGATGCTGCTAGTACTGCAACTGTTGCTACTATTACTAATACTACAACTAATGCTCCTACTACTGCTGTTGCTGCTACTAATACTAATACTACTGCTACTTTTACTACTACTACTACTATAATTACTAATACTACAAGTACTCCTAGAACTCCAACTACAACAGCTACCATTACTACTACTACTACAACTCCATGGACTACTACTACTACTACTACTAATACTACTAGTACTTCTACAAATACTCTTGCTATTGCTACTACTCCTACTACTGTCACTGTTACTACTCCTATGACAATTACCAAAAGTTCTCCAACTACAACTACTACCACTACTCCTACTACTACTCTACTACATCTACTGCCACTACTACTAATTCTACTATTACTACTTCCACTACTACTACCACTACTACTACTACTACTACTATTGCAACTATTATAACATCTACATCTACTACTACTGCTATAACAACAACAACAACTACTACTACTACTTCTACGACTACTACTACTATTACTGCTTCTCCTACTACAACTATTACTATCACTAATAACACTACTTCGGCTACTACTACTACTTCTAGTACTACTGCTACTATTACTACTAATGCTGCTACGCCTGAGTACTTCTACTACCACTGCTACTACAACTACTCCAACTACTACTACTACCACCACTACTCCTACGACTACTACTACTAATTCCACTACTTCTCCTACTACTAGTAGTTCTACTACCATAATAACTTCTCCTATTGCCACTGCTACAACGACTACTTCTATTTCTACTACTACTTTTACTACTGCTACTACTGCTGCTACTTCTACTATTGCTAAAACTGTTGCTGCTTTTACTGCTTTCCCTACAAATACTTCTACTATGACAATAACTGTTACTACTACTACTACTTCAACTGCTATTACTACCACTGCTACCGCTACTTGCACTACTGCTACTACTACTATTGCTACTACTACTACTACTGTTGCTTCAACAACTGCTTTTACTGCTACAATAGGTACCACTATGACTACTGCTACTGTTATTACTACTACTACAACTTCTCCTACTGCTACATCTGCTATTGCTACTACTACTATTACTACTACTTCTAATACTGCAACTTTTGCTACTTCTACTTCTACTCCAACAACTAGTATTACTACCACTATTATGTCTTCTGCTACTATTACTTCTGCTGCTGCTACTACTACTACAACTACAATTACTGCTACTACTAATATTATTGCCACTACTACTACTTTGACTAATTCTACTACTATGACATCTACTACTACAACAACAATAACTATTACTACTACTACTAGTCATACTACTGTTGCAGCCGCTGCTACTGCTACAACAACTACTACTACGACTTCTGCTGCTATAACAACTACTACTGCTTCTACTACTGCTACTACTACTTGTGCTACTACTACTGCTGCTTGAACAACTACCACTATTATAGTTACTACTACAACTACTACTAGTACTAATACTACTACAACAACAACAACAACTACTACTACTAGTACTACTATAGTTACTACAACGACTACTACTAGTACTGCTATTGTGGCTACTATTAATACTACTATTAGTACTACTACTGAGGCTGCTACTTCAACTACTACCATTAGTAGATCTAATACTACGACTACTACTGTTATTGCTACAACTATTACTTCTACCACCGCTACTACTGCTCCTACTACTTCTGCTACTACAACTATAACTACCACTACCACTGCTATTGCTGCACCTTCTGCTACCACTACTACTACTACCACTACTGCTACTACAACTATTACTGCTACATCCGCTAGTACTACTACTACTACTTCTGCTACTACTTCTACTACTGCTACTACACCTAGTTCCACTGCTTGTGTAGCTAGTACAACTACCGCTACTACAATTACTGCTACAACTACTACTACAACTACTACAACTCCTGCTACTACCACTGCTACTTCTACCTCTATTGCCACTACTACTACTACCACTACTACCACTTCCACGACTCCTACTACTTATCCTACTACTACTACTATTGCTACTTCAACTGTTGCTTCTACTACTACTGCTACTACTACAAATATAGATACTGTTGTTGCTGTTGCTACTATTGGTAATACTACTACTACAACAACCAATTCTCCTACAACTACAACTTCTGCTACTATTACGAATACTACGGCCACTAATACTACTAATACTACTACAACTGTAGCTGCTGCTACTATGACTACTACTACTCTAACAACTTCTACTATTGCTGCTACTACTGCTCCTATGACTACTACTACCGTTGTTGCAGCTACTCAAACTACTACTACCACCACTACTCCTACTACTAGTACTACAACAACAACAACAACAACTACTACTACTACTACTACTATGACTACTACTGCTGCTACTACTACTGCTGCGACTACAATAACACCTGCTACTATGACTACTATGACTACTACTACTAATACTACTACTACTAACAATACTGCTGCACTACGACTATAGCAACCACAACTAGAATTACTACTGCTCCTAAAACTATGACTATTAGTACTACAAATACTACTACTACTCCTACTACCACTACTACCACTCCTATTGCAACTACTACTAGTACTCCTACTACAACTATTACAACTACTAACACTACTACTACTCCTACGACTGCTACTACTACCACGCCTACTGCTACTACTACTACTGATACTACTCTACACTTGTAGTACCACTATTACTAATTGCTAAACTACGACTACTAATACTACTACTACTACTACCCCTACTACTGCTTTACTACTTCTACTACCACTACTACTAATTCCAATGTCACTACTACTCCTACTACTAAAACAACTATTACTACTTCAAGTACTACTACTAATACTACTACTACTCCAACTACTACTACTACTACTACTTCTACTACAACTAGTACTACAACTGTTGTTGCTTCTACTACTGCCACAACACCTACTACTACTACTCTAGCTACTACTATGACTATTACAACTTCCACTACTGCTACTATAGCCGCGGCAGCAACTATTAGTACTACTACAACAACTACTAGTACTACTTATACTACAACAACAACTATTGCTACTACAACTACCACTACTGCTACTTCTATTACAACTACTACAATTACTACTGCAATGACTAGTACCATTACTATTACTTCTACTACAACAACTACTACTACAACAACTACAACTGCTACTACAACAACAACAACTACTACGACGATGACTTCTACTATTGTTACTTCGGCTACTACTACTACTACGATAACTACTACAACTTCTACAACTACTACTGCTACTGCTACTACTAGTACTACAACTACTTCAACTACCGCTACTATTGCTACTTCTACTAATACTACTACTAGTACTGCTTTTATTACTACAATTACTATTACTACAACTACTACTACATCTACGATGACTTCTGCCACTGGTACTATGACTACTATTACAATGACTACTTTTGCCACAACTACTACTTCAACTACTACTACTACTGCAACTCCTACTACTACTACTGCTACTACTACTACACTACTATGACTACTACCACTACTACTTCAACTACTACTACTACTTCTACTATCGCTACTACTACCAATATTACTACTCCTATGACTACAACTACTAACACTACTACTACTCCTAGACTGCTACAACTATGCCTATCGCTACTACTACTGATACTACTCTACTACTTCTACTACCACAACTGCTAATTGTGAAACTACAACTGCGAAAACTACTCCTACTACTACTCCTACTACTACTCTACAACTTCTACTACTACTAGTACTAATTCTAGTGTTACTACTACTCCTAATACTACAACAACTATTACTACTTTTTGTACAACTACTAATACTAGCACTACTACTACTCCAACTACTACCACTTCTACTACAGCTGCTACTACTACCACCACAACTACTACTACTCTAGCTGTTACAACAACTATTACTATTACTATTACAACTTCTACTACTGCTACTACGGTTGCGGCGGCAACTACTACTACTAATATGGCAACTACTGCTAATACTACTAATACAACAACAACCGCTACTGCTACTCTTACTACTACTACTATTACTATAGCTACCTCTACTACTACAACTACTACAACTACAACTACACCAACTACTACTACGATGACTGCTACTACTATTACTTCGGCTACTACTACTACTATGATTACTACTACGACTTCTATGACTACTACTAGTAGTACTACAACTAACTACCGCTACTACTACTACTAGTACTACTACTACTCTAACTACCGCTACTACTACTACTTCTGCTAATACTACTACTAGTACTACTTTTACTACTATAATCACTATTACTACAACTACTGCTATGCCTACGAGCCTATGATGACTTCCGCCATAATTACTACTACTACTATTACAATGATTGCTTCTGCCACTACTACTACTACAACTACTACTACTATGCCTACAATGACTTCTGCCTTCGCTACTTGTACTACTATTACAATGACTGCTTCTACCACTACTACTACTTCAACAACTACTACTACTACTGCGACTAACACTACTACTACTATTACAACACTATTACCACTACTACCACTACTACTTCCACTACTACTACTACTTCTACTACCGCTACTACTACCAATACTACTACTCCTACGACTACAACTACTACTCCTACTATTGTTACAAATACAATGATTATTACTACTAATACTACAGTTATAACAAATTCTCCTACTACAGCTACTAATACTACTACAACTACTACTCTACTACTTCTACTACCACTACTACTAATGCTACTTTTAATACTACTGCTACTACTACTACTACTACTACAGGAACTACCACTAATATTACTACTACTACTTCTACTATTGCTACTACTACTTCTACTACTACAACTAATACTACTACAACTACAACTACTACTATGGCTGCACCTACTACTACTACTTCTACTATTACTACTTCTTCTACTACTACTAATAATCTGGATACAACTAGTCCTATCACTATTACAAAAATAACTACTACTACTGCCACTATCGCAACTACTACTACTACTACTGCAACAACTACTACTTCTACTACTACTACTGCTACTTCTACAGCTACCCCTACAACTACTACTACAGCTACTGCTACCACAACTACTCCTGTTACCACTAACACTATGATTAGTACTACCATTACTTCTGCAACAACTACTACTATTGCAACTACTTGTACTACAACTGCTACTTCTACTTCTACTACTACTACTAGTGTTGCTGCTACTGCAACTGCTCCTTCTACTGCTCCTGCTACTGCAAGTATTATTATTTCAAATACCATTGCAACTGTTTCTTCTACTACTACTTCCTTTGCTACTACTACTACTAATGCTGCTATTGCTACTATTACAACAACCACTGCTACAACAACTACTCATACTACTACTACAACTACTACTGTGACTTCTACTATTTTACTAGTTCTACTTCTACTCCTACGACTACTACTAATTTTGCCACACTACTTCTCTTACAACTAATGCTGCTCTTGCTGCAAATGCTACTAATACTTCTATTACGACAATAACTATTGCTACTACTACTACTTGAACTACTATTACTTCAACTGCTACTGCTACTAGTACTACTCTTTCTTCTACTACTACTGCTACTGCTACTACTTCTACAACTGTGACTTCTACTATAACAGGTACTACTACTACTGCTACCTCGATTACTACTACTCCTAATACTACAATTACAGCTCCTACTACTATTGCTGCTATTGCTGCTATTGCTACGACTACAACTACGACTTCTACTACTGCTACTTCTGATACTACTGCTACTTCTAGTCCTACAACTACTATTACTACTTCTATTACAACTTTTGCTACAATTACTTCAATAGCTACTACTACAACTCCTACTACGACTACTACTACGACAACAAGTACTAATATTGTTGCTACTACTGCTACTATGACCACTACTACTAATACAACAACAACAACAACAAACAACTTTCACTACTACTAGTAGTAGTACTACTACAACTAATGCTGATGCTACTACTACTACAACAACTAATACTAATACTATTGTTGTTGCCACAACTGTTGTTACTTCTTCTACTACTGCTTCTACTGCTACTACGGCTGCTTACATAACTACCACTATTACTATTACCACTACTACTACTACTATAGAGGCTTCTACTACTACTACTGCTCCTACTACTACTACAACTACTACTACAACTATAGTTACTACTACTACTACTACAGAGGCTGCTACTACTACAGAGGCTGCTACTACTACAGTTACTACTACTACTACTACAACAACAACAACTACTACTACTACTACTACTAAGGCTACTACTACTACTAGTACTATGACAATTACTACTACCACTACTACTACTACCATTGCTAGAACTAATACTACTGCTACTTCGACACCTATTGCCTTTACTACTGATACTACTGCACCTATGATTACTGCTACTACAACTACTACTATTGCTACTGCTACTGTTGCTGTAACTACTGTGACAACTACTGCTATTACTACTACAACTACTACTACTACTGCTATGTCTACTACAACTACTACTGCTTCTACTACTACTACTACTACTACTACTACTAAAACTACTACTGCTATTACTGCTACAACTACTACTGCTTCTACTACTCCTACCACCACTACTACTATTACTACTACTACTACTACTATTACTACTACTTCTATTACTATTACTACTAAAACTACTACAAAAACTACTATTACTACTATTACTAATACTAGTACTACCACTTTCACTACCACAACATCAACAACAATAAATACTACAACAACTACTATTACTATGACTACTACTACTTCAGCCACTACTTCTACTGCTGCTGCTGCTGCTACTACTACGACTACTACTACTACTACTACTACTACTACTACTACTACTACTACTACTACTACTATTATTACTACTATTACTACTACTCCTCTTACTACAGTGACTTCTAGTACTAATACTAAAGCTATTACAATTTATACTACTACTACTATTACTACTATTTCTACCGCTACTACTCCTGCTAGTACCACTACAACTACTCCTACCACAATTATTGCTACTATAACTACTACCACAACTACTACCACGGTGACTACTACTACTCCTCCTCCTTCTGCTAGTACTATTGTTATTTTTACTACAACTCTAATTGCTATGACTACCACTCCAACCACTCCTACCACTATTACTAATGCTACTACTACTACAACTTCTACTTCTAATACTACTTCTCCTTCTTCTACTACTTTTGCAACTAATACTACTCCGACTACTAATACCACGACTCCTAATCCTACTACTCCAACTCCTACTATTGTTATTGTCGCAACTCATACTACTACTCCTACTATAGTACAACTACTGCAACTACGACTACTACTACTAGTACTACTACTAGTACTACCACAACTACTACAACTACTACTACCACTACTACCACTACAACTACTACTTGTACTACAACTACTACTACTTCTTCTTCTACTTCTACTATGGCTACTGCTTCTTTTACTACTACTACCGCTACTACTTCTACTACTGCTACTACGACTACTGCTACTTCTACTAATACTACTACGACTACTACAGCAACCGCTACTACTACTACTTCTACTATTACTTTTTTACTACTACTTCTGCTTCTACTACTGTTGCTGATATTACTCCTGCTACTTTTATTACTACTACTGCTGCTTCTACTTCTTACTCCTACTATTATTACTACTACTACTTCTACGTCAATTACTATTACTACTACTACAACTACCATGACCAGTACTACTGCTACTACTGCTGCTACTAAAGCTACTATAACTATAACTACAACTATAACAGCCTCTATTGCTACTGCTATGACCACTACTACTACTGCTACTTCTACTAATGCTCCTTCTACTAGTGCTGCTACTGCAAATATTGTTGCTGTAACTACTACTAGTACTACAACTGTGACTACTACTACTAATGCTATTATTGTTGCTATAGCTACTACTACTAACACTCTTACTAATATTATTGCTACTGCTGCTGTTACTACTATTTCTATCAAGACCCTTTCTACTTCTAATAATACTGTTGCTGCAGCTACTACTGCTTATACTGCTATTTTTACTACTATTGTTACTACTACTGCTACTACTGCTGCTACTACTTCTAGTACAACTTTTACTAGTACTACTGCTACTACTTATGCTACTACTACTACAACTACTACTACTACTACGACTACTACTACTGCTGCTGTTGCTACTACTTCTACTACTACTACTACTACTACTACTACTACTACTACTAATACTACTACAACAACCGCTAAAACTTCTAATCTTACTACTATTGCTGCTGCTTCTTCTACTACTACTACTACTTCTACAACTTTTGTGATAACTACTACTTAAACAAAGATAACTGCTACCATCGTTACAGCTACTACTGTTGTTGCTACTACTAAGCTATTACTACTCCTACTACTGTAGTTACTACTATTGCAGCAGCTGCTGCTACCCCACTACTACTACAACTACTATTACTACTACTATTACTCCTACTCCTACTGCTACTACTGCTACGGCTCCTACCACTACAACTACTACTATGTCTACTATGACTACTATTACTACTATTTCTACAACAGCAAAAACTACTACTATTACAACTCTAATTGCTACAAAAACTACTGCTACTACTGCAACAATCATTATTTCTTAAACTACAACTATATATCCAATTATTACGACTAGTACTCCTACAACTACCACTACTTCTAATACTACTACTACTATAACTACTCCTTCAACTACAACTACTACTATTGCTACTACTACTGCTACTACTACTACAACGAATACTACTACTCTGACTATTACTACTGCAATTACCACTCTTTCTAAATCTACTCCTACAACTGCTATTGCTAAGACAACAACTCCTACTACTACCACTACTTCTAATACTACCAATACTACTACTACAACAAAAACAACAACTACCACTTCTCCTCCTCCTCCTCCTCCTCCTCCTCCTCCCCCTCCAGTTGCTACTATAACTACCACTACCACTACCACTACCAATACTACTACTACTACTATTACCACTACAACAACCACTACCACTACTTCTACTACAACGATCCTACTACTTCGACTCCTATTGCTACTTGCACTACTGCTACTATGACCACTGCTAATCCTACTACTACAACAACTACTACACTCCTACTAATACTATTACTACTACTACTCAAATAACTTCTTCTATGACAACTGCTCCTGTTACTAGTATATTTTCAACAACAACTACTACTGTCACTATTTCTACCCCAACTACTACTACTTCTACCACTCCTGCTACTACTACTACTACTACTACTACTATTACTACTACTGGCACTAGTACTACTTCTTCACATACAACAACAACTACTACTACTACTGTGACTACTACTATTGCTACTACTATTACTACTACTATAGATGCTACTACTTCTGCTACTACTACTTCAGCTACTATTACTACCATTACAACCACTATTACTACTACCACTAGTACTACTACAACCACGACTAATGCTCCAGCTACCACAACTACTACTATAACTACAACAACCACTACTTTACTACCAATACTACTACGACCACTACTACAACTACTACAGCTATTGTTACTCCTACTACTACTATTTCTACTGCTACTGCAACTACTACAACTACTATCAGAACTACTACTATAGTTGCTACTGACTACTACATCTCCTACTACTACTACTACTGCTACGACTACTATTACTACTACTACTATTACTACTACCCTACTTCTCCTACCTCTACTACTACTACAACTACTATTGCGACTACTAATACTACCACTCTTGCTACTATGACCACTACTATAACTTTTGCTACTAATACTACTATTACTACTACTGCCATGGCTACTAATAACACTACCACTACTACTACTACTACTATGATTGTCATGACTATAAATACTGCTACTCCTAGTACAACTTCTGCAACTACTTTTATTATTACTATTACTACTACTACTATTACCATAAATACTTCTACTACTATTGCAACAACTACTACTACTATTATTGCTACTACTACTGCTAATACTACTACTATTGCTACTACTACTGCTACTTATACTACTACGACCACTATGACTACAATGACTACTACAACAATAACTACTACTACTGCTACTACTTTCACTACTACGTATACTACTACTTCTACTACATCTACTACTAGTACTTCTTCTTCTTCTACTAGTACTATTACTACTACTACTACTACTGCTACTTTTACTACTACTACTTTTACTACTACTACTACAACTACTATTGCTACTACTTTTGTTACTACTATTGCTACCACTACTACTAGTAATACTGCTACCAAAGCTACTACCATTACTATTGCAACTACTGCCACTACAGCTACTGCTACTACTATTGTTACTACCACTACTACTGCTATGAATGCTACTATCACTACTACTGCTACTATTTCTACTACTAGTACTTCTACTACTGCTACTATTACTACTATTGCTACTACTACTACAGCTACTACTCCTACAACTAGTACTATTATTACTACCATGATAACTATTACTTTTCCATTGCTCCTTCTTCTTCTACTACTACTCCTCCTATTACTACTATTACAACTACAACAAGTTCTCCTACTGCTACTACTAGTACTACTACTTCTACAACTACTACTACTATTGTCACAACTATTGCTACTAATACTACTAGAGCTACAATAACTACTACTATTCCAACTGTTGCTACAACCTCCACAACAACTGCTATTACTATTAATATAGCTATTGCTATTGCTGCAACTGCTACTACTGCTGCATCACCTACTACTACTACTACTACTACTACTACTTCTACTACTACCACTACTACGACTACTTCTACTACTACTATCACTACTACTACCACCACCACCACCACTTCTACTACTACCACTACTACTTCTACTACTACTACTACTTCTGTGGCTGCTACTACTCAAGGTCTCGTACTACTACAACTATTGCTACTACTACTACTTCTACTACTGCCACTACTACCGCTGCTACTACTACTACTTCTACTATTACTACTACCATGAATAGTTCTACTATTGCTACTACAGCTATAACTACCATAACAATTACTACCACTGTAAGTACTACCACCGCTACTACTATAACTATTACTACCACTACTATGACTGCTATTACTACCACTACTTCTACTGCCAATATTACTGTCACTACTATTATGACTGCTACTACTACATCTACTACTAGAACTTCTACCACTCTTGCTACGACTACACGTACAGCTACTACTACTGCCACTACTATAATTGCTACTGCTACTCCTACTACTTCTATTACTTCTACTATGACTTTGTTACTGCTGCTACTACTACTACTATCATTACTACTATTACTGCTGCTACTATGACAACTACTAATGCTACTACAACTACAACTACTACTTTTACTAGAAGTACAACTAGTACTACTACTTCTACTACTATCACTACAACAAAAAACAACTACTACTACCATCGCTTCTACTATCACTACCGCTCCTACTACTACGATAACTACTACTGCTATAACTACTACTTCTACTTCAACCACTACTATTGCCACCACTACTACCACTACTGCTACTACTACTTCTACTATTACAACTTCTACAACTCCTATTCCTATTAGTATTGCTAGTATTACAATAACTTCTACAACAACAACAACTACTACTACATTTACTTCAACTACTACTTCAATTTCTACTTCTACTACTACTTCTTCTAATAGTAGTAGGAGTAGCAATAGTGCTAGTAGTAGAAGTAATGGAAGAGGTAGTAGTAGTAGTAGTAGTAGTATCAGTAGTAACAATAGTAGTAGTTATGGTAGAAATAGTAGTGGTAGTAGTGGTAGCAGTTGGAGTAGTGGTAGTAGTAGTAATAATAGTAGTTGTTGTTGTTATCGTAGTAGTAGTTGTTGTTGTTGTAGTAGTACTAGTAGTAATGCTAGGAGCAGTAGAAGTAGTTGAAGAAGTTGTAGTAGTAGTTGTAGTTCTACTAGTAGTACTAGTGTCTGTAATAGTAGTATAACAAAAGTAGTAGTAGTTGTTGTATTGTAGTGGTAGTAGTAGTCAGAGTAGTCATAGGAGTAGGAGTAGTAGTTGTAATAGTTATAGTATAGTAGTAGCAATTGTAGCAGCAGTTATAATAGAAGTCATAGTAGTAGTTGGAGTTGTAGTGATAGTAGTAGGAGTAGTAGTAGGAGTAATAGTATAAGTTGTAGTAGTAGCAACAGTAATAAAGGTAGCAACAATAATAGTAGTAATAATGGTTGTAGTAATAGTAGTAGTAGGAGTAGTAGAAGAAGTAGGAGTAGAAGTAGTAGTGGTAGTAGTAATAGTAGTATCAATAATAATAGTAGTTGTAGGAGTAGTTATAATAGTAGTAGTAATAGTTTTCATCAATAGACTAGTAGCACTAGCAGTAGTAGTAATTATAGTAGTGTCTGTAATAGTAGTATAGCAAAAGTAGTAGTAGTAGTAGTCAGCGTAGTAATAGGACTAGGAGTATTGGTTGTAATTATTGTAGTATTAGTAGTAGCAATTGTAGCAGCAGTTGTAATAGAAGTCATAGTAGTAGTTGTAGTGGTGGTAGTAGTAGTAGTAGGAGTAATAGTATAAGTTGTAGTAGTAGCAACAGTAATAAAGTTAGCAACAATAGTAGTAGTAGTTGCAATAGTAGCAACAATAATGGTTGTAGTAATAGTAGTAGTAGAAGGAGTAGTAGAAGAGGTTGGAGTAGAAGTAGTAGTAGTAGTAGTAATAGTAGTATCAGTAATAATAGTAGTTGTAGGACTAGTTGTAATAGTAGTAGTAATAGTAGTCGTTAATATACTAGTAGCACTAGTAGTAGTAGTAGTAATAGTAGTAGTAGTAGCAATAGTAGTGGTATTAGTAGTATTAGTAGTAGTTGTTGTAGTTCTTGTATTAGTAATAGTTTTAGTTATGGTGGTAGTAGTAGTACTAGTAGTAGTAGTAGTAGTAGTAGTAGTAGTAGTAGTAGTAGTAGTAGTAGTAGTAGTTGTAGTTGTAGTAGTAGTAGTAGTAGTAGTAGTAGTAATTGTGATGGTAGTAGTAGTAGTAGTATAAGTAGCAGTAGTAATAGTAGTTGTAGTAGTAGTATTTGTTGTTGTAGTGGTAGTAGAAGCAGCAGTAGCAGCAATACTAGGAGTAGTAGTAGGAGTTGCTGTTGTTGTCGCAGCAATAGTCGTGGTAATACTCATAGTAGTAGTCATCGTTGTAGTAGTAGTAGCAGTGGTAGTTGCAAGAGCAGCAATAGTAGTAGTAGTTGTAAGAACAATTGCAGTAGTAGTAGCAATAGTAGTACCCTCAGTCACAGCAACTGTAGTTGTAGTAAAATTAGTATTAGTGATAATAGCTACAGAAGAAGTAGTATTGTAGTTGTACAAGTAGTCGCTGTAGTTGTAGTAGTAGTAGTAGCAGTATTAGTCATTCTTGTAGATGTAGTTATAACAGTAGTAGAACTAGTAGTAGAAGTTGTTGTAGGAGCAACAGTAGCAGTAGTAGGAGTAGCAACATTAGTAGCAATAATAGTAGTCATAGTTGCAGCAATAGTAGTAGTTGTTCTTGTTGTAGCTATAGAATCAATTGTAGCAATGCCAATTGTTGTTACAATAGTAGTAGTAGTAGTAGCAGTAGTTGTAGTCATTGTAGCAGTAGTAGTAGCAATAGTTGTAGTCATTGTAGCAGTAGTTGTACTAGTAGCAGAAGTAGTAGTAGTAGTAGTAGCAATAGTACTAGTAGAAGAAGTAGTAGTAGTAGCAGAAAAAGTTATAGCAGCAGCAAAAGTAGCAATAGTAGTAGTAGTTACTGTAGTAGTAGAAAGGTAGTAGTAGTAGTAGCTACGGTAGAAGTTGCAACAATACTAGTAGTAGTAGTAGCAATTGTAGCTATAGTAACAGTAGCAGCATTATGAGTAGAAGTAGTATTAGTTGAACTAGGAGTAGTAGTAGCAGCAGCAGCAGTAGTAGAAGTAGGAGTGGTAGTAGTTGCAGTAGTAGTAGCCGTAATAGTAACAGAAGTAGAAGCTGTAGTAGCAGTTGGTGTAGTAGTAGCGACAGTAATCGTAATAGTAGTAGCTATAGTTGTACTAGCAGCAGTAGTAATAGCAGTAGTGGACTTACTATTAGTACTAGTATTAGTTAGAGTAGTAGTGGCAGTAGCTGTAGCAGTAGTAGGAGTAGTAGTTGAAGTGGTAGATGTTATGATAGTCATAGAAGAAGTAGTAGTAGTTGTGGTGGTAGTAGTAGTAGCGGTAAAAGAAAAAGTAGCTGTAGTAGTAGTAGAAGTAATAGTTGTCGCAATAGTATTAATGGAAGTAGTAGTAGAAGTATTGGTAATAGTAGTAGTAGTAGCACGAGTAGTAGTAGTAGGAGTAGTTGTTGTAGTAGGAGTAGTACGTGTCATCGTTGTACGAGTAGTAGCCGAAGAAGTAATAGAAGTAGTAGTTGTCGTAGTTGCCGTAGCGATAGTAGTAGCAGCAGAAGTTGACGTAGTGGCAGTAGTAGTAGTAGTACCTATTGCAATAGTCATAGTAGTAGTAGTAGTAGGAGGAGGAGGAGTACTGGTTATTACAGTATAAGTAGCAGCAACAATAGCAGTGTAGTAGTAGTTGTAGAAGTAGAAGTATTAGTAGTAGTATTAGCAAAAGTAGTAGTAGTAGTAACTATAGTTGTAGTAGTAGGAGTAGTAATAGTTGTAGTTGTAGGAGCAGTAGTAGCAGTAGGAGTCATAGTAGTAGTAGTAGGAGTAATAGTAATAGTTGTAGTAATAGTAGTACTAAGAGTAGTAGCAACTGCGATAGGAGTAATGGTGTAGTAGTAGCAGTTGTGGTAGGAGTAATGGTAGTGGTAGTAGCAGTAGTAGTGGCATTTGTAGTACTAATAGTAGTAACTATAGGAGTAGTAGTAATTCTAGTAGTAGTAGTGTAGTATCAGTAGTAGTAGTACTAGTGCTAGTCATTGTAGTGGAAGTAGCAAGAGTTGTTTTAGTCGTAGTAGTTGTAGTAGTAGTAGCAGCGATAGTAGTTGTAGTAGTAGTACGAGTTGCAGTAGTAAGAGTAATAGTAGTGATAGTAGCATTAGTAGAAGTTGTTATAGTAGTAGTAGTAGCAGCAGTAGTATTAGTAGCAGTTGTAGCAGCAGCAGTAGTAGTAGCAGAAGTAGTTGTAGTGGGAGAAGTCATAGTAACAGTAGTAGTATTAGCAACAGTGGCAACACTAATAGTAGTAGTAGTAGCAGTAGTAGCTATAGGAGTAGTAGTAAAAATAGTAGTTTTGGAAATAGTAGTAATAGTAGAAGAAGTAGCATAGTAGCAACAATAGTAGTAGTAGTAGTAGCAGTAGCAGTAGTTTTAGGATAAGTAGTAAGTTTAGCAGTAGTAGAAGTATTAGCGGCAATAGTAGTAGTAGTTATCATAGTAGAAGTAGCAGTATTATCTGTAGTAATAGTTGTATTAGTAGTAGTAATATTACTGGTAGAAGTAACAGTAGTAGTTGTAGCAGCAGTAGCAGCCGTAGTGTTGTAATTTTAGCAATAGTAGTAGTAGTTGTAGTTGTAGTTGTAGTAGCAGCAGCAGCAGCAGTAGTAGCAGTAGTAATAGCAATAGTTATAGTAATAGTACTAGTAATACAAGTAGTAGAAGAAGTAGCAGTAGAAGTAGTAGAAGTTGTAGCAGTAATAGTAGTACTAGTAGCACGAGTAGAAGTAGTAGTAGAAATAGAAGTTGTAGTAGTTGTGGTAATAATAGTAGTATTAGTAATAATAGTAGTTGTAGTTACAGTAGTAGTAGTTATGGTAGTAGTAGCAATAGTTGTTCTAGTCGTATAGTGGTAATTATTCTCGTCGTTGTTGTTGTAGTAGTAGTAGCGGTATTAGTAGTATTAGAGTAGTAGTAGCTGTGTTCGTAGTATTAGAGTAGTAGTAGCTGTGTTCGTAGTAGTAATAGTAGTAGTTGTTGTGGTTGTTGTTGTCGTAGTAGTAGTAGTAGTAGGAGTAGTGATTGTAGTACTTGTAGTAGTACTGGTACAAGTAGTAGTAGTACTAGTAGTATTAGTGGTGGCGGTGGCAGTAGTAGTAGTTGTTGCAGTTGTAGTAGTAGCAGTAGTAGCAGTAGTACTAGTAGTAGTAGCAGAAGAAGTTGTTATTGTTGTCGCAGCAATAGTAGTAGTAATACTCATAGTAGTAGTAGTGGTGGTAGTAGTTGCAATCACAACTACTGTAGTTGTAGTAGCACTAGTTGTAGCGGCAACAACAGTAGAAGTTGTAGTATTATAGTAGTAGCAGTAGTTGCTATAGTAGTACTAGTAGTAGCAATCGTTGTGGCAGTTATATTTGTGGTACTAGTAGAAGCAGTAGTAGTAGTAGGCATAGCAGATGTAGCAGCAGTAGTAGTAGGAGGAATAGCAGTAGTAGCAATAGTAGTAGTCATAGTAGTAGCAACAGTAGTTGTTGTTGTTGTTGGTGTAATTGTATTAGTAGTAGTAGTAGTAGTAGTAGTAGTAGTAGTAGTAGTAGTAGTAGTAGTAACAGTAGTTGTAGTAGTAGTAGTAGTAGTCATAGTAGTGGTAATAGTAGTAGTTGTGGTAGTAGTAGTTGTAGTTGTTGTTGTAGTAGTAGTAGAATGCGAGAAGTAGTAGCAGTAGTATTAGTAGTTGTAGTTGGTGAATTTGTATTAATTATAGTGGGACTAGTAATTGTCATAGTAGTAGCAGCAGTAGTAGTAGCAGCAGTAGTAGTAAGAGTAGTTGTAGTAGTCAAAGGAGTAGTCATAGTATTAGTAGTAGTAATAGTAGTAGTAGGAGTAGTAGTAGTTGCAGTAGGAGTAGTAGTAGTGATAGTAGCAGTAGCTGTAGTACTAGTAGTAGTAATAGAAGAAGTTGTAGGAATAGTAGTAATTCTAGTAGTAGTTGTTGTAGTAGTAGTTATAGTAGTAGTAGTAGTAGAAGTAGCACGAGTCGTCGTAGTTGCAGTAGTAGTAGAAGTAGCAGTAGTAGTTGTATTAGTAGTCATTTAGTAGTTGCAGTAGTGAAAGTAAGAGTAGTATAAGTAGTAGCAATAATAGTAGTTACAGTTAGAGTAGCAGTTGTAGTTGTAGTAGTAGTTATTGTTATAGTAGCAGCAGAAGTAGTTGTAGTAGTAATAGGAATACTCGCAACAACAGTAGTAGTAGTAGGAGTAATAGTATTAGCAGTAGTAGTTATAGCCTCCATTGTAGCAGTAGTAGTAGTTGTAGAAGTAGTAGTAGCAACAACAGCAGTAGTACAAGTAGCAGTAGAAGTTGTAGTAATAGTAGTTGAATTAGTTATAGTAGCAGCTATTATTGTCGTAGTAGAAATATTTGCATCATTAGCAGTAAGTGTAGCAATAGTTATGCCAATAGTAGAACTTGTAGCGGTAGTAGCAGCAGCATTAGTAGTAGTAGTAGTATAAGTAGTAGTAGCAATAACAGTAGTCGTAGCAGCAATGGCCTTAGGAGAAGTTGTAGTTATAGTAGTAGTAGTTCTAGTAGTATTAGCAAAAGTAGTGGCAGTTGTAGTAGTAGTAGGAGGAGGGGGAGAAGTAGTAGTAGTAGTAGTAGTTGCAGGAGTAGTAGGAGGAGAAGGAGGAGGAGTAGTAGTAGTGGTGGTGGTAGTAGTATCAATAGTAGAAGTAGCAACATTAGTAGTAGAAGTTGCAGTAGTATCTAGAGAAGAAGTAGTAGTAGTAGTACCAGTAGTAGTGCCATTAGTAATAGTTATTATTGTGGTAGTAGTAATACTAGTAGTAGTAATAGTTGTTGCAGTTGTATTAGTAACAATTGCAGTAGTCGTAGTAGTAGAGGTAGTAGTGGAGGCAGTAGTAGTAGTTGTGTTGTTGTTGTAGTACTAGTATAGTAGTAGTTGTTGTTGTTGTTGTTGTAGTAGTTGTTGTACTCCTAGTAGTATTAGTAGTGGTAGTAGTAGTATTACATGCAGCAATCGAAGTATTAGCAGTAGTAGCTGAAATAACTGAAGTAGTAGTAGGAGTAGTTGTACTACAAGTAGCAATAGTAGTAGTTGTTATAGTACTAGCAAAAGCAGCAATAGTAATAGCTTTAGTAGTAGTAATTGGAGTAGTTGGAGCACAAGTTGCATTCATAGTAGTAGTAGTATTTGCAGCAATATTAGTAATTGTAGTAGTAGTAATAATAGTAGTAGTAGTAATAGTACTAGTAGTTGCTGTAGTAGTACCAGTAGTAATTGGAGTAGTAGTAATAGTTGTTGTAGCAACTGTTGTAGTTGTAGTAGTAGCAATGGTAGTTGTTGTCGCAGTCGTAGTATTAGTTATAATAGTAGTAATACTAGTAGTAGTAATAGTTGTTGCAGTTGTATTAGTAACAATTGCAGTAGTCGTAGTAGTAGAAGTAGTAATGGAGGTAGTAGTAGCAGTTGTGTTGTTGTTGTAGTACTAGTATAGTAGTAGTAGTAATAGTAGTAGTAGTAGTAGTAGTAGTAGTAGTAGTAGTAGTAGTAGCAGCAGCAGCAGCAGTAGTAGTAGTAGTAGTAGTTGTAGTTGTACTTGTAGTAGTAGAATCAAAAGTTATCATTGTGGTCGTAGGAGAAGTAGTAGTAGTTGTAATAGTCATAGTAGTAGTAATAGTAGTAGTAGTAGTGGTAGTAATAGTAGTAGTTGTATCAAAAGTTGTCGTAGTGGCTGTAGGAGAAGTAGTAGTAGTTGTAATAGTCATAGTAGTAGTAGTAGCAGCAAAAGTAGTAGTAGTAGAAGTAGCAGCAACAGCAGCAGCAGTAGTACTAGTACTAGTAGCAGTAGTAGTAGAAGTAGTAGTCATAGTATTAGTAGTAGTAGGAGTAGTAGTAGTAGTGGTACTAGCAGTAGGAGGAGGTGGAGGAGTAGGAGGAGGTGGAGGAGTAGTAGCTGTAGTAGTAATTGTAGTAGTTATTGTGCTCCTAGTAGTATTAGAAGTGGTAGTAGTAGTATTACATGCTGCAATCGAAGTATTAGCAGTAGTAGCTAAAATACCTGAAGTAGTAGAAGTAGTAGGAGTAGTTGTGGCACAAGTAGCAATAGTAGTAGTTGTTGTAGTACTAGTAATAGCAGCAACAGTAATAGCTTTAGTAGTAGTAATTGGAGTAGTTGGAGCACAAGTTGCATTCATAGTAGTAGTAGTATTTGCAGCAGTATTAGTAGTTGTAGTAGTAGTAATAATAGTAGTAGTAGTTGTTGTAGTAGTACTAGTAGTAACTGGAGTAGTAGTAATAGTTGTTGTAGCAACAGTTGTAGTTGTAGTAGTAGCAATGGTAGTTGTTGCCGCAGTCGTAGTATTAGTTATAGTAGTAGAAGTCGTAGTAGTTGTAGTTGTTGTTGTAGTAGTAGTAGTACTAGTAGTAGTAGAATAAGAAGGAGTAGGAGTCGAAGTGGTAGCAAAAGTAGTAATAGTAGTAGTTAGAGATGTAATAGTAGTAGTAGTAGTTATAGTAGTAGGTGGAGAAGTGGTAGCAGTAGTAGTACTAGTAGTTGTAGTAGTAGTAGTGGTAAAATTAGTAGTCATAATAGTAGTAGTAGCACGACTAATAGTAATCGAAGTAGCAATAGCAAGAGTACTAGTAGTAGGAATAGTAGCAATAGCAGTTGTGGCAGTAGCCATAGAAGAAGTAGTAGTACTAGTATTAGTTGTAGTAGTAGTAGGAGCAGTAGTTGTAGCAGCAATAGTAGTAGTAATAGTTGAATTAGTGGTGGTGGTAGTAGAAGTAATAGGGTAGTCATAGGAGAAGTAGTAGCAATATTGGTCGTTCTAGAAGGAGAATTTCTAGTAATTATTGTGAAAATAGTGATAGTTATAGTAGTAGAAGTAGATGTAGTAGCAGTAGGAGTAGTAGTAGTAGTCGGAGGTGTAGTAGCAGTATTAGTAGTTGTAAAAGTCGTAGTAGGAGGAGTGATAGTTGCAGTAGGATTAGTAGTAGTGGTAGTAGCATCAGTTGTATTATTAGTAGTAATAATAGTAGTAGTTGCGGGGGTTGTAGTAGTTCTACTAATAGTAGCTATAGTAGTAGTGTAGTAGTAGATGGGGTAGTTGTAGACGTCGTAGTAGTAGTAGAAGTAGCTGTAATAGTACCAGTAGTAGGCATAGTAGTAGTAGTAGTAATAGTACTTGTATGAGTAGTAGTAGCAATAGTTGTTGTAGTCGTAGTAGTAGTAGTTGTTGCAATAGTACAAATTGTAATAGTAGTAGTAGCAACAGCAGAAGTAGCAGTAGGAGTAGGTAGTAGTTGAAGTAGTAGTAGTAGGATAACTCCTAGTAGTAGTGTTAGTAATAGAAATAGTAGCAATAGTACTAGTAGTTGTTGTAGCAGTAGGAGTAGTAGTAGCCGTAGCATTAGCAGTGGCAGTAGTAGCAGCAGCAGTACTAGTAGTAGTAGAAATAGTAATAGTAGTAGTAGTAGCAGCATTAGTAGCAGTTGTCATATTAGTAGGGGTAGCAGTAGCAACTGTAGTAGTAGTAGTAATAGTAGTAGTAGCAGTAGTAGGAGCTGTAGCTGCAAACACACTAGTAGTAGTAGTAGTAGTTATAGTAGTAGTACTAGTAGTAGTAGCAGGAGTAGTAGTAATTGTAGTATTGCTAGTCATAGTTGTACTAGTTGTATAATTGTAGTAGTGGTATTAGTTGTAGTAGTTGTAGCAGTAGGTGTAGTAGTAGTAGTAGTTTGAGTAATAGTTGTAGTAGTAGTATTAGAAATAATTGTAGTAGCAATAGTAGCAGCAGCAGTAGCAAGGGTGGTAGTCATAGCAATAGGAGTTGTAGTAGTAGTGGCAATTGTAGTAGTAGCAGCAGTAATAGTAGTAGCAGTCACCGTAGTACTAGTAGTAGTAGTAGTAGTAGTAATAATAGTAGTAGTAATAGTAGTAGTTGTGTTCGAATTAGTAGTAGTAGTTGTAGTAGTAATAGGAGTAGCAGTGGTAGAATTAGTAGTAGTAGAAGTAGTAGGAGTAGTAGTTGTTGTACTAGTGGTAGTCATAGTAGTAGCAATAGTAGTTGTAGTCATTGTTGTTGTTGTTACTGATGTTGTGGTAGTGGAAGTAGTAGCGCTATTATTAGTAATAGGAGTGGTTGTCGTAGTAAGTTTTGCAGCAGTAGTAGTACTAGTAGTAGTGTTAGTAGTAGCAAAAGCAGCAAAAGTAATAGTAGTAGTAGTAGCAGAAGTAGCAATAATAATAGTAATAGTAGTAGTAGCAGTAGTTGTAATTGTACTAGTATGAGTAGTAGTTGTAATAGTAGTAGCAGCAGTAGTACTAGTAGCAGTAGTAGTCGTAGTGGTAATAGTAGCAGTGGTAGTAGTAATTGTAGTAGTAATAGAAGTAGAAATAGTAGTAGCAGCAGGAGTAGTAGAAGTAATAGCAGTAGTAGTAGGAGTAGTAATAGTAGTAATAGTAGTAGTTGTTGTTGTAGTAGAAGTAGTGCTAGTAGTAGAAGCCGTGGTAGTAATAGTAGTAGTTGTTGTTGTTATTATTGTTGTAGCTGTAGTAATAGTAGTAGTAGGAGAAGGAGGAGGAGGAGTAGTAGAAGTAGTGGTTGTTTTAATTATATTAGTACTAGCGGTAGTAGTTGCAGTAGTAGTTGGAATAGCAGCACAGTGGTCATAGTAGAAATACTAGTACTAGTTGGAGTTTTAGATGTAGTAATAGTAGTAGTATTATGAGTTGTACTAGTAGTGGCAGTAACCGTAGTAGTTGAAATAGAAGTATTAGGAGTACTTACTAGTAGTAATAATAATGGTAGAAGTAGTAGTAGTTATAGTATTAGTGGTAGAAGTAGTAGTAGTGGTAGTTGTTGTTGATGTTATACTGGTAGTATTAGTAATAGTCGTTGTAGTCATAGTCGTAGGAGCAATTGTATCAGTAGTACTACTAGCAGTAGTAGTTGTTGTTATTATTGTTGTTGTAGTACTTGTAGTTAAAGTAGTAGTATTAGTAGTAGTAGTAGTTGTTGTTGTTGTTGTTGTAGTAGTAGTAGTAGAAGTAGTAGTGGCAGTAGCAGCAGCAGCAATAGAAGTAATACTAATATTAGTTGTTGTTGTTGTTCTCATAATAGTAGTCAAATTAGTAATATTAGTGCTTGTCGTAATGGTAGAATTAGTAGTACTAGTAGCAGTAATAGAAGTAGTTATAGTCGTAGTAGTAGTAACAGTAGTTGTAGTACTAGGAGTAGTCATAGCAGCAGCAGTAGCAACAGTAGCAACAATGATACCAGCAACAACTACTGCAATAGTAGTATTAGTTGTTATTCTTGCTGTAGAAGTAGTAGTCGCAGGAGTAGTTTTAGTAGTAGCATTAGTATTAGTAGTTGTAGTCGAAGTAGTAGTAGTGCCAGAAGTAGAAGCAAAAGCAGTAGTAGTAGAAGCACTAGTTGTAGCAGTAGTAGTAGAAGTAGTAGTTGAAGTAGTAGTAGTAGCAGCAGTAGTAGTTTTAGTGGTAGTAGTTGTAGTAGTGGTAGTTATTGCAGCAGTTGTAGTGGTGGTGGTAGTAGTAGTAGTAGTAATTGTTGAAGTAGTAGTAGGAGTTGCCGTAGTACTAGTAGTAGTAGTAGTAGTAGTAGTAGTAGTAGTAGGAATAGAAGAAGTAGTAGTAGTAGTAATGGTAGTAGAAGTAGTAGTAGTAGTAGTAGTTGTAGTAGTAGTAGTAGTTGTAGCAATAAGAGTTATTGTAGTAGTTGTAGTATGAGTAGTTTTAGTAGTAGTAGTAGTAGTTGTAGTAGTAGAAATAGTAGTTGTAGGAGTAGTAGTAGTAGTCATCATAATAGTAGTAGTATTAGTAGTATTAGTAGTAGTTGTTTTGGTAGTGGTAGTTGTTATAGATGTTGTAGTGGTTGTAGTAATAGTAGTAGTAGCAGCAACAGAAGTAGTAGACATAGTAGCAGTTGTAGTTGTTGTAGCAGTAGTTTTAGTAGTTGTAAAAGTAGTAGTAGTGGGAGTAGTAGTGGTAGTATTAGTTTGAAGCGTAGCAGTAATAGAAAAAGTAGCAGTAGCAAAAGTTGCAATAGTAAAAGTAGTAGGAGTAGTAGTAGAGGTAGTAGTAACAGTAGCACAAGAGCAATAGCAATAATAGTAGAAACAGTAGTAGTACTAGTAGTAGCCTAACAATAATAATTGTTATTATAGTATTAATAGTAACAGTAGTAGTAATTGGTGTAGTAGCTGGAGTTGTAGCAATAGTTGCTGTTGTAGTAGTAGTATTAGGAGTATTAGTAGTAGTAGCGGTAGTAGTAGTACTAGTAGTAGTAGTAGTAGTAGCTGTGATAGTAGTAGCCGTACCACTAGCAATAGTACTAGTAGGAGTAGTAGTTATTATTGTTGTATTGTAGTAGTTATTGTTGTTATAGTAGTAGTAGTATTAATGGTAGTAGTAGTACTAGTAGGAGTAGCAGTGCTAGTGGTAGTTGTAGCAACAGTTGTAGTATTAGTAGTAGCTGTAAAAGTTGTTGTAGTAGTAGTAGCAGTGCTAGTGGTAGTTGCAACAACAGTTGTAGTATTAGTAGTAGCTGTAAAAGTTGTAGTAGTAGTAGTAGCAGTAGTAACAGAAATATTAATTGTAGTAGCAATAGCTGTAGTAGTAGTAGTAGTAGCAGTAGTTATATTTGCATTAGACAAACTAGTATTAGCAGCAGTAGAAGTAGTAGTAGGAGTTGTTGTAGTTGGAGTTGTAGGAAAAGTAGTAGCAATAGTAGTTGGAGAAGTAGTGGTAGTAGTAGTAGGAGTAGTGGCAATAGTTGTAGTAGTAGTAGTAGTAATAGTAGTAGTAGTAGTGGGAGTAGCAGCAGCAGCAATGGTAGTAGAAGTATTAGTAGCAGCAGCATTAGTAGTAGTAGTCGCAGCATTAGTATTAGTAGTAGCAATAGTAGTGGTATTCATAATCGTAATAGTTGTAGTACTAGTACTTGTAGTAGTTTTAGTAGTAGTAGTTTTAGTGGTCGTAGTAATCCTATTACTAGTAGGAGTTGAAGTAGCGGTAGTCGTATTGGTAGTAGTAGTAGTAGTTGTCATAGAAGTAGTAATAGTAGTAGCAGTAGTAGTAGTAATAGTAGTAGCAACAGTAGTAGTGGTAGTTGTAGTAGTAGCAGCAACAACAGTAAATAGTAGTAGTTGTTGCAGTAGTAGTAGTTGTTGTTGTAGTAGTTGTAGTAACAGTAATATTAGAAGTAGCGGTAGTTGAAGTAGTAGAGAAATATTAGGAGTAGTAGTAGATGGTGTAAAAGTAGTTGTAGTAGGACTAGTAGTAGTCATAGGAGTAGTCATTGTAGTAATAGTAATATTAGAAGTAGCAGTGGTAGAAGTTGTAGAGTAGTATTAGTAGTAACTGTGGAAGTGGCAATAGCAGTTGTACTAGTAGTAGTAGCAGAAGTAGTAGCTGGGGATATAGAAGTAGCCTTATGAGTAGCAACAGTAGTGGTAGTAGTAGTAGTAATAGTTGAAGCAGTAGCAGTACTAGTCGTAGTAGCAGTGGTAGCATTGTACCAGTGGTGGTAGTAGTTATAGTAGCATAAGTAGTAGTAGTAATTGTGACAGTACCAGCAGCAGTAGTCACCGTAGTTGTAGCAATAGTCGCAACAATTATAGTTGCAGTTCAACTAGTATTAGTGGCAACAGCTCTAGTAGTAGTAGTGTTGTAGCAGTAGTAGCAATAGTACCAATAGTAGCAGTAGTTGTAGTAGTAGTAGTAGCAATAATAGTACAAGTAGCAGTAGTTGTTGCAGCTATTGTTGTAGTAGTAGTCAAAATAGTAGTAGTAGTAATAGTAGTAGTCGTAGAGGCTGTAGTAGTATTAATTGTTGTAGTAGTAGTGGTAGTAGTAGCATTAGCAGCCCTTGGAATAGTAGTAGTTGTTGATGTAGTACTAGTAGTATTAATAGTTGCAGTAGTGGTAATAGCATCAGCAACCACAGCAGATGCAATAGTAGTCGTAGCGGTGGTAGCTGCATCAGTAATAGCAAAAGTTGTAGTATTAGTAGTACTAGTAGTAGCAGTAGTAGTTGCTATAGGAGTAGTAGTAGTAGAAGGAGTAGTAGAAGTAGCAGAGGTAGTAGTACTTGTTATCATTGGAAAAGTAGTAGTAGTTGTTGTAGAAGCAGTAACAGTAAACATGCAGTAGTAGTAGAAGTAGCAATGGCAGCAGCAGCAACGATAGTCGTAGTAGTTGTTGTTGTTGTAGTAGCAGTAGTAGAAGCAGAAGTAGAAGTAGTAGTATTAGTAGTAGTGACAGTAGTAGCAGTTGTAGTACCAGTAGTAGTATTAGTAGAATTAGTAGTAGTTGTTGTTATAGTAGTAGTAGTATTAATGGTAGTAGTAGTACTAGTAGGAGTAGCAGTAGTAGTGGTAGTTGCAGCAACAATTGTATTATTAGTAGTAGTTGTAGAAGTTGTTGTAGTAGTAGTAGTAGCAGTAGTAACAAAAATAGTAATTACAGTAGCAGTAGGTCTAGTTGTAGTAGTAGTAGCAGTAGTTGTATTAGCATTAGACATAGTAGTATTAGCAGCAGGAGAAGTAGTAGTTGGAGTTGTAGGAGAAGTAGTGGCAGTAGTAGTAGGAGAAGTAGTGGCAGTAGTTGTAAGAGTAGTGGCAATAGTTGTAGTAGTAGTAGTAGTAATAGTAGTAGTAGTAGTGGGAGAAGTAGCAACAGCAATGGTAGTACAAGAATTAGTAGTAGGAGTATTAGTAGTAGTAGTCGCAGCATTAGTATTAGTAGTTGCAATAGTAGTGGTATTCATAATAGTAATAGTTGTAGCACTAGTACTTGTAGTAGTTGTAGTAGTAGTAGTTTTAGTGGTCATAGTAATCATAGTAGTAGTAGGAGTTGAAGTAGCGGTTGTCGTATTGGTTGTAGTAGTTGTTGTAGAAGTAGTAGTAGCAATAGCAGTAGTAGTAATAGTAGTAGTAGCAACAGCAGTAGTGGTAGTTGTTGTAGTAGTAGCCGCAGTAGCAGTAATAGTAGTAATTGTTGTAGTAGTAGTAGTTGTTGTTGTAGTAGTTGTAGTAACAGTAATATTAGAAGTAGCGGTAGTTGAAGTAGTAGAGTAGTATTAGGAGGAGTAGTAGAAGGTGTAAAAGTAGTTGTAGTAGGACTAGTAGTAGTCATAGGAGTAGTCATTCTAGTAATAGTAATATTTGAAGTAGCGATGGTAGAAGTTGTAGAGTAGTAGTAGCAGAAGTACTAGTAGTTACTGTGGAAGTGGCAGTTGTACTAGTAGTAGTAGCAGAAGTAGTAGCCAGGGTTATCGAAGTAGCCTTATGAGTAGCAGCAGCAATGGTAGTAGTAGTAATAATAGCTAAAGCAGTAGCAGTACTAGTAGTAGTAGCAGTGGTAGCAGTTGTACCAGTGGTGGTAGTAGTTCTAGTAGCATAACTAGTAGTAGTAATTCTGACAATAGCAGCAGTAGTAGTCACCGTAGTTGTAGCAATAGTCGCAGCAATTGTAGTTGTAGTTCAACTAGTATTAGTGGCAAAAACACCAGTAGTAGTAGTGTTGTAGCAGTAGTAGAAGTAGTAACCCTTGAAATGGTAGTAGTTGTTGATGTAGTACTAGTAGTATTAATAGTTGCATAGTAGTAATGGCATCAGCAGCCACTGCAGATGTAGTAGTAGTCATAGCGGTGGTAGCAACATCAGTAATAGCAGAAGTAGTAGTATTAGTAGTACTAGTAATAGCAGTAGTAGTTGCTGTAGGAGTAGTAGTAGTAGGAGTGGTAGAAGTAGCAAAGGTAGTAGTACTTGTTATTATTGGAAAAGTAGCAGTGGTAGTGGTTGTAGAAGTAGTAACAGTAAAGTTGCAGTAGTAGTAGCAGTAGCAATGGCAGCAGTAGCAAGGGTAGTAGTAGTAGTAGTAGTTGTTGTAATAGCAGTAGTAGAAGCAAAAGTAGAAGTAGTTTATTAGTAGTAGTGGCAGTAGTAGTAGCAGTTGTAGTACCATTAGTAGTATTAGTTGTAGAAGTAGTTGTTGTTGTTGTTGAAGAAGTAGTAGTAGTACTAGTAGTAGTAGTAGTAGTAGTAGTAGTAGTAGTAGTAGCCGCAATAGTAGCAGCAGTAGTAGTAGCTATAGTAGTAGTTGTAACAGTAGTTCCAATAGTAGCGATAGAAGTAGAAGTAGAAGAAGTTGTATTAGCAACAACAGTTGTAGCAATAGCAGTAGCAGAAGTAGTTGTAGTAATAGTGGTAGTAACCATACCAGTTGTAGTGGTAGTATTTGCAGCAGTGGTAGCATTAGTGGCGGGAGTGGTATTACTAGTAGTAGTACTTGTTGTAGTAGTAGTAGTGGTAGTAACAATAGTAGCAATAGTAGTTGTAGTAGTGGTAGTAGTAGTAGCAGAAGTAGGAGCGGTAGTACTAGTAGAAGTTGTAGTATAAGCAGTAGCAACAGTACTTGTAGTAGTAATAGCAGAAGTAGAAGCTGTAGTACTAGTAGAAGTTATAGTATAAGCAGTAGTAGTAGTAGTAGCAACAGCAGTATTGGTAGAAGTTGCAAAAGTCGTAGTAGAAGTAGCAGCAATCGCAGCAATGTTAGCAGTATTCATAGTAGTAGTGGTAGTAGATGTAGCAAGTGTGGCAGTATTACTAGTAGTAGAAGTAGCAATAGTAGTAGTAGTCATAGTATCATTAGCAGCAGCAGTAGTGATACTAGTAA
>RXID01022068.1:9054-19227 GCA_005019695.1 Trichopus zeylanicus subsp. travancoricus
TACAATTTCTCCTGCTATTACAGCTACTACTACTACTACTACAACTACTTTTGCTGCAGCTACTTCTACTACAAGTACTACTACTGCTCCTAATGCTGCTGTTGGTAGAACTACAACTACTACTTCTACTACAATTATTACTGCTGCTGCTACAACAACTGCTGCTACTACAACTACTATTGCTTCTATTATTACCACTACTACAACTACCACTACAACTCCAGCAATTACTACTACTAGCGCTGCTTTAGCTACTACTACTATAACTACTACTACTATCACTACTGCTACTACAACTACTACTACTACAACTACTAGTAATACTACTACTACTTCTACTGCTAGTGCTATTACTACTACTACTCTGCCTATTACCACTAATACTACTGCTATCACTACTACTGCTACTACTATAACTACTACTATTGCTACAGCTGCTACAACTGCTACTACTACGACTACTACTACAAGTACTACTAGTACTACTTCTACTACTACTACTACTACTACTACTACTACTAGTACTAGTACTACTTCTACTACTACTACTACTACTCCTACGATTACTACTGCTACTACTACTACTAATGTTGTTGCTACTACTACTATTGTTGTAGTAATAATAATAGGAGTAGTCATTGTAGTTGCTGTGGTAGAAGTAATAGTAGTAGTCAGAGCAGTAGTTGTGGTATTAGTAGTAGTAGTTTTAGTAGTCATTGTAGTAGTAGTAGTGCTAGTAGTAGCTGCAGTAGTAGGTATTGCAGTAGTAGGTAGCTGCAGTAGTAGGTATTGCAGTAGTAGGTATTTCCACTATGACAACTACTACTACTTCGACTATCCCTACTCCAACTCCGACTACTACTCCTACTACTGCTACTCTTACTACTACTACAACTACTACTAATACTACTAGTGCTACTACAGCTGCTGCTGATACTGGTACTTCTACAACAGCTACTTCTACAGCTACTATTACTACTACTACTACTACTACTACTACTATTACTACTACTACTACTAATACTACTACTACTACTACTACTACTACTACTACTACTACTACTACTATTACTAGTACTTCCACTACAAGACCAACTAAAACAACTTAACTACAACTTCTCCTACTCCAACTACTGCTGCTACAACTACTACTACTGCTGTTGTTGCTGCTGCTACTATTGCTGCTACTCCAACTCCTACTCCCACTATTACTCCAACTACTACTACTACTACTACTACTACTACAACAACAACAATTAATACTACTATCACTATACTACTACTCCTACTACTAATACAACTACTCCCACTACTACTACTACCCCTAATACTCCTACTACTACTCCTCCTACTACTACTACTACCGCCTACTACTATTACTAGTACTTCTAGTAGTAGTAGTAGTAGTAGTAGTATTACTACTACTAGGACTACTATTACTACTGTGAATATTACTATTACTACTGTTACTACTATGACCATAACTACTACTCCTACTGTGACTGCTACTTCTACTACAACTACAACTACTATTACAACTACTATTACTATTACTACTACTATTACAACAACTACTCCGACTCCTACTCCTACAGCTACTCCTACTACTACAACTATTACTACTACTACAACAACAAGTAGTACTACTATTACTGCTACTACTCTTGCTGCTACTACTACTACTACTACAACTGCTACTACAAATACTACTACTACAACTACTATAGCTTCTGCCACTACTACTGCTACTACTTCTATGACTGCTACTACTACTACCACTAGTACAACTAACACCGCTACTTTTGCTACTACTCTTGCTATATGGCTGATACTACTGCTGCTACAACTGCTACAAGACCTTCTATTACGGCTACTACTCCAACTACTACTATTCCTACTACTACTTCTGCTGCTACTAATACAACTATGACTGCTACTATCACTCCTATGCTACAACTACTACTACTACTGCTGCTGCTCCTAGCACTACTACTACTGCTATTGCTACTAACGCTACTACGCCTCCTCCTACTACTACTTCAACCACAACTACTACCATTGATACTCCAACAGCTATTGCTATCATTACTACTTTCACAACTACTACTGCAGCTGCTCCAGCTTCTACTACTTCCACTGATCATACTTTTGCTCCTAGTATTACTTTTACTGCTACTATTGCTACTACTAGTACTATTACTACAACTACTATTACATCTGCTACTTCTGCTACAATTACTATTGCTAATACAACTACTAATTCTATTGATACTACTACAACTAGTAATACTACCCAAACTACAATTGTTGCTACTACGACTACTATAGCTATTATTGCTACTACTAGTACAGCTACTATTACTACTTCCACTGCAACTACTGCTACTACTGCTACTGCTACTACCCCAACTTCTACTGCTATTGCTCCGACTACTACTAATCCAACTACCACTACTACTACTACTACTACTACTTCTTCTACCACTACTACACTACTACTACAACTACATCAACTACTACTACAACTTCTACTTATGTTAAGACCACTTCAACTACTTCTACTACTACTACTAGCACTACTCTTGTTGTTGTTGTTGGTGCTGCTACTACAACTATTGCAACTTCTCCGACTACTACAACTACTATTACCAATACTATTGCCACTACTAATGCTACGACTGCTAATACTAAAACTATGGCTACTCGTACTACTGCTCCTTCTTCTACTCCAACTAGGGTTGCAACTTCTACAAATACTACTGCTACTCCTTCGACTACTTCTACTGCAAAAAATTACAACTACTACTACTCCTACCGTTGCTACTACTACTACTATTACTACTACTACTACTACTACTACTATTTTTGCTAATGATACTCCAACTACTACTACAACTTCTACTACTCTTACTACAACTTCTACTCCGGCAACGATCGCTACTACTCCTACTATGTCACTATTGCTTCAACTACTATTGCTACTAATGCTACTTCTACTACTACAACTTCTACTTCTACTACTACTACTAACATGGCCCCAACTACTACTACTGCTCTCGAGCTACTGTTATTGCTACTGCTACTACTCCTACTTCTGCTACTCCAACTATGATTACTATTGTTACACCTACTATTGCAGCTAATGCTACTTCTACTGCTGCTACTTCTGCTACTTCTACTGCTACTACTACTGCTGCTGCTGCTGCTGCTGCTATTGCTGCTACTACAACCGCTACTACTGCTACAACTACTTCTTGTGCTACTACTACTACTGCTAAAACTAATACAGCTGCTACTGCAACTATTACTTCTACTACAGCTGCTACTGTAACTACTATTGCTAACACTGCTACTTCTCCAACTACTACTACTTCTATGACTACTGCTACTAGAACTACTTCTCCTACTACTACTACTGCTATTGCTACTGCGACTACTGCTACTGTTACTACTACTTCTACTACTACTGCTACAATTACTACTGCTATTATACTACAACTACCACTACTACTATCACTGCTATTAATACTACTTTTGTTACTACTACCACTACAACAACTATTGCTACTACTACTGCTACTACTATTTTTACTACTACACTACTATAACTACTCCTACTACTTTTATTACTACTATCGCCACTACTACTGCTTTAACTACTCCTACTACTGCTACAACTGCTATTACCGATACTACAACTATTATGACTACGATTACTGCTACTGCTACTAATACTACTACTACTACTACTTCTACAACTGCAACTACTACTGCTATTGCCACTGCTGCAACAGTAACTATTGCTACCACAACTACCACAACTACTACTACTGCCCCTACTCCTACAACTACTACTATGCTTGTTACTACTGCTGCTACAACTACTACTCCTACTACTCCTACTCCTACAACAACTACTAGTACTACTACTTATACTACTTCTCCAACTACTACTACTACTAATACTAAAACTACAACCAGCACAACTGCTACTACTGCAACAATTGCTAATACTGGTACAATGACTACTACATGTACTGCAACTATGACTACTACTTCCCCGCCTACTGCTACAACCACTGCTACTGCTAGTACTCTACTTCACCAACCATTATTATTACTACTACTACTGCTGCTACTACTACTATTGCACTACTATGGCTTCTGCTGCTGCTACAACCACTGCAACCACTACTACTACTAAAACTATTGCTACTCTTACTATTACTACTACGGCCAATATAGCTACCACCACTACTACTACTTCTACAACAACTGCTGCTAATGCTGCTATTATGACTAATACTGCCGCTGTTGCCGCTACAACAACAACTACTACTGCTACTACTTCTACTACTTCTAGTACTATTACTGCTACTACTACGGTTACTAGTAATGCTTCAACTACTACTACTACTCCTCCTACTACTACTACTACTACTATTACTACTAATAATAATAATAATATTACTACTACTACTACTACTGCGGCTACTACAACTACTACTACTACTGCTACGACAACTACAACAACAACAACTACTACTATTACTGCTACTACTACTACTACTACTACTAATGCTACCACTTCTAATACTAGTACTAGTACTACTTCTACTACTACTACTACTATTAGTACTTCTACTGATGCTGCTACAAAAGCAACTAATACTATTACTACTACTACTACTACTACCACAACTATTGCCTTCACTATTATTGTTGCTACTGCTACTGCGATAACAACAACTACTACTACTCCTACTACAGTGACTGCAACCACTACTATTACGCCTCCAACTCCTACTACTACTGCTAGTAGTACTACAGCTATGACTATGACTACTGCTACTACTACTACTATCGCTACTCTTGCTACTACTGCTACCACTACCACTACTGCTACTACCGCTACTACCGCTACTACTTTTACATCTACTAGTATTAGAACTACTCCCACTTCTATTACTACTACTTCTCCTACTATTACTACTTATTGTACCACTACTTCACCTATTGTAGCTTAAACTACTTCTACTACTACTGCTACTTCTAGAACTACTACCAGTAGTACAACTACTACTAGTATAATTGCTACTACGGCTACCACTACTGCCACTACTACTACTACAACTGTAATTACTAGCACGACTACTACAACAACAACTACTGCTGCTAATATGGCTACTACTACGACAAATTCTATGACTATTATGTCTGCTACTACAGGTACTACTACTACTACTGTTACTATTGCTACAGCATCTACAACAACAACTGCTACTACTATTACTACTGCTGCTACTACTACAACAATTACTACAACTACTACAATTAGAGCACCTACTACTGCTACTGCTGCTCCTAGTAGTACTACTACTACTACTATTGCTATAGGCGTTACTACTACTACCACTGTTACTACAACGACTACGACTATTATCGCTACAGCTAATACTACTACAACTGCTATGGCTACTACTGCTACTGCTACTACTACTACTACAACTGCAACTTTTGCTAGTATGACTACTACTGCTTCTACCACTACTACAGCTACTATTGCTACTAGTACCACCACGGTTGTTACTACTACTACTACTTTTGCTACTACTCCTCCTACTACAGATACTACTACTGCTATAACAGCTACAACAGCTATTCTAACGGCTACTACTCCCACTACAACTATTCCTACAACTATACTTTCTACTACTAGTAGTATGACTGCAACTACTACTCTTATGCTACTACTACTACTAACACTACTATAATTTCTCCTACCACTACTACAACTGCTACCACTACTATTGCCACTAGTGCTACAACTGCTACTCCTCCCCCTCCTACTACTACTACAACCACTACTGCTACAACTGATACTCCTACTACTACTGCTACGATTGCTACTTCCAATACTACTGCTGCTGCTACACCTATTACTACTACTATTGCTCCAATTGTAACTTCTACTAGTACTGCTGCTACTACTACTCCTACTATTACTTCTACTGCTACTAATGCTACTACTACTATTACTACAACCACCACGACTACTGCTGCTACTATTACTACTACTACTACACTTCTGCGACTACTACTTTAACTACTTCTACTATTTCTACTAATAGTACTTTAACTACTTCTACTACTACTACTGCTGCCGCTGCTGCTACTGCTACTACTCCTATTACTACAACTATTGCTACTAATACAACTGCTAATCCATTCGCTATGGCTTCAACTACTACAACTACTACTACTATATTTGTTGTTGTTGTTGCTACTGTTGTTGCACTCCTACTGCTACTACTACACCTTCCGCTACTACTACTCCTACTGCTGCAACTTCTACAAAAACTACTACTACTGCTCCAACTACTACTAGTAGAGCTACAACTATAACTATTGCTGCTGCTGCAACTACTACTTCTGCTACTCCTTCGACTACTACTAGAGCATCTATTACTTCTACTATTACTGCTATTACTGCTACAACTAATACTACTTCTACTACTACTACTACTACAACTACTACTATTTTTACCAATGATACATCTACTACAATTGCTATTACTACTACTTCTACTACTACTACTATAACGGCTACTCGTGCTACTATTGCTTCTGATCCAACTGCCACTATAGCTCCTTCCACTACTACTGCTACTTGTGCTACTGCTACTACTATGACTCCTACTACTACTACTACCACTAATACTTCTAAAACTATAACAACACCTACTACTGCTGCTACTACTCCTACTTCTGCTGCTCCTACTACTACTACTCCTAATACTTCTACTACTAATACAACAACTGCTAGTTCCGCTATTAATACTCCTACTACTACGGCCACTACTGCTATTAGTACTTTTGCTACTACTACTACAAGTACCTGTCAAACTGCTACTACTACTACTATGACAACAACTACTACACTTGCTACTACTACTACTACTACTACTACTACAGCTGCTACTGCAACTACCACTGCTACTTCTCCAACAACTACTACTTCTGCTACTACTACGGCCACTACTATTACTTCTCCAACTACTACTACTACGAATGCTACTACTACTACTTCTACGACTAATGCTGCTACTACTACTGCTACTACTACTTCTCCAACAACTACTATTGCTATTGAACTACTACTTCTACTACTACTGCTACTGCTATTACTACTACTATTACTACTACAACGACTATTACTACTACTACTACTACTACTCCAACCATAAATACTTTTACTACTACTACTACTACTACAACTATTACTACTAGAACTACTACTACTACTATTGCAACTACCACTACTACTACTACAGCTACTACTGCTACTACTGTTGCTACTGGTGCTACTATTATTACTGCAACTATCGCTGCTACTACTACTAATACTATTACTACTAATACTATTATTACTACTACAACTACTACCTCTATTGCTTCGGTTACTGCTGCTATAGTAACTACTACTACCACTACTGCTATTACTACCATAACAACTACTACTGCTACTACTGCCCCTACTTCTACTCTTGCTATGCCTATTACTACTACAGCTATGACAGCTACTACGGCCCCCACTCCGACTACTACTACTAGTACTACTACTGCTACAGTTGCTACTACTCCTACTGCTGCTACTAATACTACTACTACTATTGCTATTACTACTACTACTGCTGCTACTCCGACTACTTCTAGTGTTGCTAATATAGCTACAGCTACTACTACTACTACTTTAACAATTAATGCCGCTACAACAACTACTACTACTGTAATAATTGCTACTGCTGCAGCAACCAATGCCACTACTATTATTACTACTACAACTTTGGCGACTACTACTACTATTACTACTACTATTACTACAACTACTAATACTGCAACTACTGCAGCTACTGTTACTACTACTACTATTACTACAATGACTGCTACAAGAACTACTTCTACTACTATAATGACAACAACAACAACTAATATTTCTACTAGTGGTGCCAGTCCTACTACTACTACTACTACTCCTGCTACTAGTCCTATTCCTACTTTTTCTTCTACTACTATAACTACTAATACTGCTTCTATTTTTGCTGCTGCTACTGCAACTACTACTAATACTATTACTGCTACTACTACAACAACAACTACTACTATTATTGTTGCTACTGCTACTACTACAACAATTACTACTACGCCTACTCCTACTACAACTACTTCAACTGCTACTATTACTTCTCCAACTTCTACTACTACTACAACTGCTACTGCTACTGCAACAACTACTGCTATAATGGCTACTTCTATTTCTACTACAATGGCTACTACTACTACTACTACAATGGCTACTGCTATTACTGCTACAACGGCTATTACTACTACTGCAATGGTTGCTACTACTACGTATTGTACTACTATTGCTCCTACTTCAATGCACTAATTTTACTACTACCACTACTTCTAGTAGTACTACCACAAGTACAATTACTACTAGTACAGTTGCTGCTACTACTATTAGAACTACCACTACAACAACAGCTACGTTGGCTACTACTACTACTGGCAATTCTACTGCTCCTACTACTACTACAACTGTTACTACTACAACTATTACTACAACTGCAGCTGCTACTACCGCTACTACTATTGCTGCTACTATGGCTACTACTGCTGCTAACGCAACGACTTCTACTACAGATATTAGCACTACTACTATTACTACTACTACTACTACTACTACGCCTGCTACTACTACTACTACTACAACTATTACTAGTTCTAGTCCAGCTACTACTGTTACTACTGCAACAGGGCCAACTACTACTACTACTACTACAGCTGTTGCTGCTACTACTACTACTACTACTACAACTGTTGCTACTACGACTACTTCAATGACTACTATTGCTACTACTACTTCTCATGCAGATGCTACTACAGTTACTACAACTACTACTGCGACTCCTACTGCAACTACGGCTATTGCTACTACTACTTACCCTCCTACTGCTACTGCTACTACCACTACTAGTTTTGCAACTACTACTACTACTACTACTACTACTACTACTACAACAACAACAACAACAACAACTAGTACTACTACTACTACTACTAGTACTACTCCTATCACTACTACTATTGTTACTACTTCTGCTACTGCTGCTGCTACAACTACTATTACTAATGCAACTACTATTACTACTACTATTGATATAACTACTTCTGCTGCTATTACTACTACTACCACCATTGCTACTACTTCTACTACTACTACTACCACCACCACTACTACTACTACTACTACTATTACTGTGGCTACTACTATTAAAACTAGTTTTGATACTACTACTTCTACTGTGATTAATACTACTACTACTACAAGAACAACTACTACTCCTAGTACTATAATTACTACGACAACTAATCCTACTACAGCTTTTGCTACTACTATTACTAGTACTAGTACTAGTACTACTACTACTACGACACCTACTACTACTACTCCAACTACTGGTCCTACTGCTACTCCGACTCCTACCCCAACTCCTACTACTACTAGTACTACTACTTCTAGTACAACTGCAACTAGCACTACTGCTACCATTACTACTACTACTACTGCCACTACTGCTACTACAACTATAACAACTACAACAACAGCAACAACTACTACTACTACTTCTACTAATGCTAATGCAACTTCTACTACTACTACTACCATTATTGCTACTTCCACTGCTACCACTGCTGCTACAACCACTATTATAACTAAAACTACTACTGCTGCTGCTGCTACTACCATTACTACTACTACTAGGATAGCAAAATGACTACTCCAACTACTACTATAACTACTACTACTACGATTACTGCTACTACTACTACTACTACACCTACCACTACTACTATTACTACTTGTGCTCCTACACCTGCTCCTTCTCCTACCCCTACTCCTCCTCCTCCTCCTCCTAATACTACTGCTACGATAACTACTACTCCAACTCCTTCCCCTACTCCTGCTATGACTACTGCTACCCATACTACAACTACTACTACCACTACTACTACCACCACCACCACTACTACTACTACTACTACAACTACTACTACAACAAGAACTACTACTATACTATTACTACAACCACTACTCTTACTACTACT
>RXID01022071.1:0-27395 GCA_005019695.1 Trichopus zeylanicus subsp. travancoricus
ATTACTAACACTATAACTCCCACTACTGCTCTTGCTACTATTGCAACTGCTAGTATCGCTACTACTACTACTACTACCACCACCACTCTTACTATTACTAGTACTACTAGTACTACAACTACTACTATTATTGCTACTACTGCTACTACTTCTACTGCTACTCCTACGACTACTCATACTGTTCGTACTGTTGCTCCTATTACTACTAGTCCAACTGCTACTAGTCCAACTACTACTACTACTACTACTACTATTACTACTATTACTACAACCACTACTACAACAACAACAGCTATTTCTACAACAACTACTAGTACCCCAGGTACTGTAACTGCTACTACTACTACTACTACAACTACTTATACTACTACTACTAGTTCTACAACTACTACTATTGCTGCTACTACTACAATTACTACAACTATTATTACTGCTACTACTGCTGCTACTACCACTATTACATCTAATACCCCTACTACAACTATTACTATTGCTACTACTACTACTACAACTATTATTACTACTATTGCTGCTGCGATTCCTACTACTACTACTACTACAACAACAACAACAACTTCAACTACCATTACTACTACTATAGCTACTAGTTCTACAGCTACTCGTACTACTACACTAATTACTACTACTACTACTCCTACTTCTACTACTACTACTATAGCTGCTGTTGCCACTGCTACTACTACTATTGCTACCACCACTACTACTTCTTCTGTTGCTAATCCTACTACTACTCCTACCACTACTACTACCACTACTACTCCTCCTCCTCCTACTACTACTACAATTACTACTACTACTTCTCCTCCTACTACTACTACTATTACTACAGCTACTCTGACTCCTATTACTAAACCAATGACTGCTCCAACTAAAACTACTACAATTATAACTTCTACTTGTACTACTACTACAACAACTACTACTATTGCTACTATAACTCATGCTACTGCAACTACTTCTACTACTACTATAACTATATCTACAACAACTACTGCAACTGCTACTATTACTACTACTACTACTATGACAACAACTGTTAATAATACAACTACTACAACAAAACTACTTCTGCTGTTGTTGCCACTACTACTAGTGCTACTGCAACTTCATTTACTGCGACTGCTGCTATTGCTACTGCTACTTCTACTGTTGCTGCTCTTAGAACTACTACTACTGCTGCAGCTCTTACAACTACTACTTGCTGCTGCTGCTCTTGTAACCACTATTGTTGCTGCTCTTCCAACCACTACAATGACCACCACCACTACTACTATGAGTATTACTACTACTACTAGTACTACGGCTATAGCTCCTGCTACTAAAACAACAGCTAATACTACTACTACTACTACTAAAACTAATACTACTACTATGACTACTACAACTACTAGCTATACTACAACTAGTACCAATATTATTACTACTACTACTAATAATAATAAAACTGCAACAACAACAACAACAACTACTATTACTACTACTACTGCTGCTACAACAACAACAACTACTACGACTAGTACTATTACTACTACTATTACTAGTAGTACTGCTACTACTACTACTACAACAACTATCACAACCACTATTGCAAGTACAACTATTAATACAACTCTTACTTTTACTCCTACAACTACTATTATTACTAATACAATTATTATTGCTACTGCTACTGCTACTACAACTACTATACTGACACTACTCTGAGCACAACAACAACTACTACTACTATAATTACTGCTACTACTTCTGCCACTTCTATTGCTATTTCTCCTTCTCCTCCGGCTACAATTATAATTACTACTACTACTACTATCGCTACTCCTACCATTACTGCTATTTTAATTACTATTGCTACTACCGCTACAGCTACTACTCCTATTACTACTCATACTACTACCATGGTTACTATTACTACAGCAGCTACAGCTACTAATAATACCACTACTTTTACTACTAGTACAAACTATTACAACTATTACAACTACAACTATTGCTACTACTAATTTTGCTACTACTCCTACTTCGATAACTACAACTACTACTACTGCTACTACTGTTACTACTACTACTACTATAACAACTATTACAACTATTGCTGCAACTACTACTATTACTACTACTGCTAATACGACTACTACTACTAAAACTATTTCTTCAACTACTACTATTACTACTGCTACTACTGCTACTACAACTACTATTACTTCTACTGCTACTGCTGCTCGTACTACTACTACTACTTATGTTGCTGCTTCAGGTGCCGCTACTTCTACTACGACTACCACTACTACTATGGGTACTACTCCAACTACTACTGCTACTACTATAACATTTCTGCTACAACTACTACTACTTAAACTACTACTACTCCTACTACATCTACTACAATGACTATTACTACGACTACAATAATACAAATTCCGCCTACTTAACTACTAATACTTCTAGTTCTGCTAACGCCTACTACTACAACTAATATGTCTACAACTAGTACTACTGACACAACTGTTACTACCACTACTACTAGAACTATGACTACTACTACTACTACTATAACTAATTCTACAACTACTACTACTGCAACTACGGCTAGTACTACTGCTGCTGCTACAAATAGAACTTCTACTGCTACTTCACCTACTGTTACTGCTACTACTACTACTACTATTACTACTACGACTACTACTATTGCTGCTACTTCAACTACTACTGCTGCTGCTGCTACTACTACTACTACTACTACTACTAAGACTATTACAACAACTACTACTATTACTACTGCCACTATGGCAACTACTAGTACTACTTTTGCAACTACTACTACTACTACTGCAACCATTACAATTACTACTGCTACTACTATTACTACTACTACTACTATTACTACTACTACTACTACTACTACTATAGGTGCTACTACTACTACGACAATTACTGCTACTCCTGCTAGTACTATGACTACAACAACTACTACTGCAACTACTACTACTACTACTACAAATGCTGCTACTGTTGCCACAACTATTAATATTACTAATACTACTACTACTTCTACAACTACTACTACAACTACTACTGATACGATTGCTACTAATGCTGTGACTGCTACAACTACTACTACCACTGCTGCTGCTGCTACTCTCGCTACTACTCCTACTACTACTTCTACTACAACTACAACTATAACTACTCTTGTTACTACTACTTCTACTCGTACTACTACTTCTACTACTCCTAATACTACTCCTGCTACTACTACTACTGCTGCTACTACTACTACTACTACTACTACTACTACTACTACTACTACTATAACTACTACTTCTACTACTATTACTACTACTTCTACAATTACTACTACCACTACGCCTAATACACCTACTACAAATACTAATATTGCTAATAGTGATACTACAATGATTACTACTACTTCTATTATTATTACTACTGCCACTACTACTACTACAACAACAACAACAACAACAATAACAACTACTACTAGCATTACAACTACCACTCCGACAAATACTATTACTAATACTGCAACAACCACGATGACTCTTACTATAATTGCTACTGCTTCAACTACTACTCCTCCTCCTACTACTACTACCACTCGTCCTCCTCCAACTACTAATACTGCTACTACTACTACTACTTCTATTACTACTACTACTACTACAATTATTGCTACTACTGCTGCTACTACTACTACTCCTACTAGTACTCGTACTGTTCCTACGGCAACTCCTACTATTACTACTACTGCTGCTGCTATTACTATTATTACTATAACTACTACTAAAATAGTAATAACTACTTCTACTAGTACCACTACTAGTACTGCTACTGCAGCTTCTACTGCCATAACTGCTACTACTACTACTACTACTACTACTACTACTACTACTACTACTACTACTACTACTACTACTACTACTATCACTGCAACTGTTACAACTACCATAACTACTATTACAACTACGACTACCGCTAGTACCATTATTACTCCTAATACACCAACAACAACTACTACCATTACTACTACTATTGTTACTACTACTACTTCCACTATCGATTCTGCTACTACTACTTCTACTACTACTTCTACTACCATCACTTCTACTACTACTACTACTTCTACAGCTACTCGTACTACTACTCCTATTACTACTACTACTACTCCTAATTCTGATACTACTACTATAGCTGCAACTACTACTGCTACTACTACTACTTCTACTGCTAATCCTACTACTACTCCTACTACTGCACCTACTACTACCACTACAAATAATCCTACTATTTCTACTACTATTGCTACTACAACTCCTGCTACTTGTACTACTTCTATAACTACTTCAACTACAGCTACAACAACAACAGCTACAGCTACAACAACAACAACAACAACTACTACTACTACAGTGAATACTATTACTTCTACAACACAACTTCTTCTACTATTGTTGCCGCTGCTACTAGTGCTACTACAACTACATTTGCTATGACTAGTGCTACTACTACTCCTACAACTACTACTACTGCTGCTGCTCTTGCGACTACTTCCGTTGCTACTTCTAGCATGACCACCACTACTACTACTATGAGTATTACTACTACTACTACAGAGACGACAATAATAACTTTTTCTTCTACAACTACTAGTACTTCTGCTACAACTGCTACTACTAGTACAATAGCTACTACTACTGCTACTACTTCGAAAAATAATACTACTCCTAATACTCCTACTACAACGACTACTACTACTACTACTACAACAACAATAAGAACTATTACCGGTAATCCTAATACTACTACTGCTACTACTACTACTAGTACTACTACCACCACCAACACCACTATTACTACTACTGCTACTACTACTACTACTTCTACAACTACTACTACAACTATTACAACTACCGCTAGAAGTACTATTATTACTACTACAATTACTTTTACTCCTATAACTACTATTATTACTAATACTACTGCTACTACAACTACTACGACTTCTACTACATCTAGAACTATAACTCCTACGACAACTACTGCTACTACGACTATTACTGCTACTACTTCTGCTACTTCTACTTCTATTTCTCCTACTACTACTACTACTACTACTACTACCACCACAATTACTACTACTACTGCTTCTGCTACTGCTGTTGTCAGTACTACTATTACAGTTATTTTTATTACTACTACTAATACCACTACTTCTACAACTACTCCTACTTCTACTCCTACTACCACTATGATAAATATTAGTTTTGCAACTACTGCTACTACTAATACTACTATTACTACTGCTGCTGCTATTACTATTACTATAACTACAATTATTGCTACTTCTTCTACTACTACTCCTACTACTATTACTACTTCTTACTACTACTATTACAACTCCCGCTATTAGTACTACTACAACTACTCCTACAACAACAACTACTGCTACTGCTAATATGACTAGTAGTACTATTACTACTTCTTAAACAACAACTACTACTGCTACTACTAGTAATACTACAATTACTTCAGCTGCTACTGCTGCTGCTACTACTTCTACTACTACTACTGTCACTACCACTACTCCTTCTAGTACTACTACTATGACTAGTACTTCTAGTACTACTGCTACTGCTACTACACTAGTACTCAACTACTACTACTTGACTTATTACTACTCCTACAAGTACTACTATTACTACTACTAATACTACTACTACTGCTACTACCACTACAACCACTCCCATTGCAACTACTGCTACTCGTACTACAACCATTACTTCGACTAATACCACTATTACTCCTATGACTGCTACTAAAATAACTAGTACTACTACTCCTCCTATTACTATAACTATTACTACTACTACTATAATTAATACAAATTCTCCAAGTACAACTACTAATACTACTAGTACTACTACCCTTACAACTACACTAATACTTCTCTTACTAGTACCACTAATGCTACAGTTACTACTACTATTACTACTACCACTACAACAACAACAACAACTACTACTACTACTACTACCGCAACTACTTCTACTTCTACTTCTACTACTATTGCTACTACTACTACTACTACAACTAGAACTTCTACTACAACTTCTAATACTATTGCTGCTAATACTACTAATACTACTACTACTAATAGTACTACTATTACTACTATTCTACTACAACTACTACAACATCTACTACTACTACTACTACAATTACTACTACAACCACTACGGCAGCTACTAGTACTACTTCTGCAACTACTACTACTACTACTACTATTATTACTACACCTACACCTATACCTACTACTATTGCTGCTACAACAACAACAACAATAACAACAACAATAACAACAACAACAACTACTACTGCTACTACTACAGCTATGACTACTACTTCTAATATGACTATTACTATTACAACAACAACTACTACTACCTCTCCTACTACTACAACCACTACACCTACTACCACTACTATTACTACTACTACTACTACAACAACTTCTGCTAATACTGCTACAACTACTTCTAATCCAATGACAACTACTACTACTCCTACTTCTACTACTACTATGACTACTATAACTATACTACAGCTACTACAATGACTACTACTACTACTATTACTGGTATGGGTTACTATTTCAACTACCACTGCTATTACTACTTCCACTATGACTACTACTACTACAACGTATACTACCTCCACTACAACTACGACTGCTACTGCTACTACCCTACTACTTTTGCTACTACAACTACTACAACTACTACTACTAATACTAAAACTACTACTACTACTATGACTATTGCTACTACTCCTGCATCAACTACTACTACTCCAAATAATACTACTACTACTACTTCTACTAGGACTTCTTCTACCACTTCTACAAGTATTACTACCACTACTACTGCTACTACCACTACTATTACTACTACTACTACTACTTTAACAGCTGCAACAACTACTACTTTTGTTGTTGCTCCTACTACTACTCCTACTACTACTATGACTGCTCCAACGATGAGTACTACTACTATTACTACTACTAAAATTACTATTGCTATTACTACTTCTTCTCCTAGTCCTATTACACTCCTGCAACTACTCCTATTACTGTACTACAACTAATACTGCTAGTATTTTGACTATTATAACAACTACTATTTCTATAACTATTACTACTACTCCTCCTACTCCTACTTCAATTACTACTCCTACTACTACTCATTCTACAACTACTGGCAACTCTACTGCTATTGCTATTACTAGTACTACAACAACAACAACAACTACTACTACTACTACTACTTCTACTGCTACTACTACTATTGCTACTAGTGCTACTACAATAATAACTACTACTAACACTACTACTGCAACTGATAATACGACTACTACTACTACCACAACTACTAATCCAACTACAACAACTACTGCTACTAGTAGTAGTAGTACTACTACTACTATTAATAATAATAATAATAACAATAGTACAACTACTGCTTCTACTTCTACTACTATAACTACAACCACGACTACTACTATGGCAACTACAACTACTTCTACAGCTATTATAATAATAAATACTACTACTACTGCTACTACTTCCACAACAACTACTGTTATGACTACTAAAATAACTAATACTACTTACTAATACTACCAGTACTACAACTCCTACAATAATTACTCCTACTCCTACTACTACTAATACCACTACAAATACTACTACTACTCCTATGACTACTACAACTGCTTCTACAACTACTACTACTACTCCTACAACTATGACTATTACTACTATTACCATAATTAATACAAATTTAACTACTACTACTACTCTGACTACTACTCTACTACTTGTACTACCACTGCTACTAATACTATTATTACTACTACAACAACAACAACTACTACTAATATTGTTGCTAATGCTGCAACTAGTAGTAGTAGTAGTAGTAGTAGTAGTAGTAGTAGTAATAATAATGGTAGTATGAGTAGTAATAGTAGTATGAGTAGTAATAGTAGTAGTAATACTTGCAGTAGTATAAGTAGGAGTAGGAGTAGGAGTAGGCATCATAGTAGTAGTAGTAGGAGCAGGAGTAGTTGTAGTTGTGGCAGGAGCCGGAGTAGGAGTAGCAGTAGTATTAGTTGTAGTAGTATGAGTAGTAGTAGTAAGAGTAGGAGTTGGAGCAATAGTAATTGGAGCAGTGGTAGTAGTAGTTATTATAGGAGTAGTTGTAGCAGAAGGAGTTTGAGTAGGAGTAGTAGCAATTGTACTAGTAATAGAAGTAGTAGTAGTAGCAGCAACTGCAATAGTAGTAGTAGTAGTACTAGTAATAGTAGTAGTAGTTATTATTGTAGTAGTAGAAGTAGCGTCAGGAGCAATAAGAGTAGTAGTGGTAATAGTAGTAATGATAGAAATAGTAGTAGAAGTAGCAGTAGTAGTGGTGGCAATGGTATAAGTAGTAGCAGTAGTAGTAGGTGTAGTAGTGGTTGTAGCTATTGCAGTTGTTGAAGCAGTGGCAGCAGTAGGAGTTGTAGTAGGAGTGGCAATCCGAGTTGGAGTAGTAGTAATAGTTCCATTTGGAGTAGTGGTAGTAATAGAAGTAGGAGTAGGAGTAGTAGTAGTAGGAGGAGGAGGAGGATGAGGAGGAGGGGCAATAGTAGTAGTACAAGTCATGGGAGTAGGGGTACGAGTGGAAATAGGAGTAGCAGTATTAGCATTAGTAGTAGTAGTTGGAGTGGTTGTAATAGCAGTAGTTGGAGTAGTAGGAGTAGTAGGCGCAGTAGCAGCAGCAGCAATAGTGGTAGTAGCAATAGTAATAGTAGTGGTAGTAGTTGTCATGGGAGTACTAGTAGTAGTAGTTGTTGTTGTTGTTGTAGTAGTAACAGTAGTAGGAGTAGATGTAGTAGTAGTAGTAGTAGCAATAGTAGTAGTAGTAGTAGCTGTAGCAGAAGTCATAGTAGCTGTAACAAAAGTAGTATTTGGACTAGTAGTTGGTGTAGGAGATGGAGTTGGACTAGTAGTAGAAGAAGTAGTACTAGTACTAGTAGTATTAGTCACACTAGTAGTAGTAGTAGTAGAAGTAGTGGTATTAGTAGCAGTAGGGGTAGTAGCAGTAGTAGTTGTTGTAGTAGTTGTCATCGTAGTAATAGTAGTAGTCATAGTAATTGAAGCAGCAGTAGCAGAAGTATTAGTAATAGTAGTAGTAGTAGAAGAAGAAGTAGTTGTAGTAGAGGTAGAAGCGGTAGCAGTATTAGCAATAGTAGTAGTGGCAGAAGTAGTAGCAGCAGCAGCAGTAGTAGTAATAGTTGTAGTTGTTGTAGTAGTAGTGGTAGCTATTGTTGAGGTAGTAGTAGTTGTAGTAGTATCAGTAATAGCAGCAATAGTAATTCTAGTAGCAAAAGTAACAATAGGTTTAATTTTAGGAGTAGGAGCTAGTATATGAGTAGTAGCTGTAGCAATAGCACAACTACTAGTACTAGTAGCAGTAGCAGTAGCTGTAGTAGAAGTAGGAGTGTGTGCAGTAGTAGTAGTAGCAGCAGTAGTATTAGTAGTAGTAGTAGTAGTAATAGTACTAGGAGTGGCAGTTGTAGCAGCAGCAGTAGTAGTAGCAGTAGTAGCAGTACCAGTGGCTGCAATAGGGGCAGAAGTAGTAGTAGCAGTGGCAGTAGTAGTTGTAGTAGTAGTAGTAGCACTAATAGTAGGAGTAGTAGTAGTTATTGTAGTAGAAGTAGTTGTAATAGTAGTAGTAGTAGTAGTACAAAGAGTAGTAGTAGTAGTAGTAGCAATTGCAATAGGAGAAGGTGTAGGATTAGGGGTAGTAGTAGGAGCAGTAGTAGTAGTAATAGTAGTAGTAGGCCTATTAGTAGTAGTATCGAGAGGAGTAGTAGTAGTAGTGGTAATAGCTATAGTAGTAGTAGCAGTTGTTATAGTTGTAGTAGCGGTAGTAGCAGTACTAGTAGTATAAATAATAGTAATCGTAATAATAGGAGTAGTAGCCACAGTAGTTGTAGTAGTAGTAGCAATAGTAGTAGAAGCAAAAGTAGTAATAGTAGTAGTAGTTGTCATTATTGTTGTTATTGTAGTAGTATTATTTCTTGTAATATGTGTAGTAGTAGTAGTACTCGTAGTAGCAATAGTAGTAGTAGCAGTAGTAGTAACAGAAGAAGTACTTGTTGCAGTACTAGTTGCAGTAGTAGGACTAATAGTAGTAGTGTTAGTAGTGGTAGTAGTAGTAGTAGTAGTAGTAGTAGTAGTAGTAACAGTAGCAGTTGTAGTAGTTGAAATAAAAGTAGTAGTTATAGTAGTTGTAATAGTAGTGGTAGTAATAGAAGTCTAGTAGTAGGTGTTGCCGCCGCAGTAGCAGTAACATTAGTAGTTGTTGTTGTTGTAATAGTAGCAGTAGGTAGTCTAAGTTTAGTAGTAGTAAGTACTAGTAGTTGTAGGCAAGGCAGGTAGTAGAAGTAGTTGTACTACTAGCAATACAAGAAGTGGTAGTAGTACTAGTACTAGTAGTGCTAGAGTGGGTAGTTGTACTAGGAGTGGGTGTAGGAGTAAGGGTAGTAGTAAGAGCAGTGGTAGTAGTAATATTAGCAGTTATAGTAGGAGTAGTAGAGTAGAAATAGAAGTAGTTGTTGTAGTGGTTATGGAAGTAGTTGTAGTAGCCATAGTGATAGTTGTAGTAGCAGTAGTAGCTGTAGCAGTACTAGAAGTAATTGTAGTAGTAGGTAGTAGTTGTTGTAGTAGTTGTCATAGTAGTAGTAGTGGTAGCAATGGTAGTAGTAGTAGTAGTAGTGATAGTGCTAGTAGTATTATTAGCGGTAGTAGTGGTAGTAGTAGTAGTAGCGATAGAAGTAATAGCAGCAGTAGTGGTTGTTGTAGTAGTAGTTGTATCAAACATTGTAGATGTAGTTGTATCAATAGTAATAGCAGTTGCAGTATTAGCAAAAGCTGTAGTATTATAAGTCGTAGTAATAGCGGTAGTAGTAGTACTAGCAGTAGTAATAGTAGTAGTAGTTGCATTAGCAGTAGTAAGAGTAGCAGCAACAGCAGCAGCGGTAGTAGTAGTATTAGTAGTAGCAATAGCTATAGTAGGGGAAGTAGCAAATGCGAAAATAGTAGTAGATGCAATTGCAGCAGTAGTAGTATCATTTGCAATAGTATTAGTTGCAATAGTTGTAGCAGTAGTAGTAGTGGTGGTAGAAGTAGCAGTAGCTATAGTAGTAGCTGTAGTAGTAGTAGTACTAGTAGTAGTAGTAGTAGTAGTAGTAGTAGAAGTAGTAGTAGTAGTATTAGTAGTGGGTGGTAGTAGTAGCAGTAGTAGTAGTAGTAGTGGTAGTAATAGTAGTAGTAGTAGTAGTAGTTGTTGTTGTTGTTGTAGTATTAGTAGTAGTATTAGTAGTAGCAGTAGTAGTAGATGCAGTAGTCGTTGCATTAGCAGTAGTAGTAGCAGATGTAGTAGTCGTTGCATTAGCAGCAGTAGTAGTAGTAGGAGTGGCAGTAGTTGCAGCGGCCTTGTTTGTAGTAGCAGTAGTAGCATCATTTGTAGTTGCAGAAGTGGCAGTAGTAGTAGTAGTAGCAAGTAGTAGTAGTTCTGAAAATGGTAGTAAAAGTAGTAATAATACTAGTAGTAGCAGTAGTAGTACTAATAGTAATAGTAGTAGTAGCAGTTGTAGAAGTAGATGTTGTAGTAGTAGTAGCAATTGTAGGACTACTAGTATGGGGAGTAGTAGTTGTGGTAATAGTAGTATTAGTAGTAGTAGTACAAGCAAAAGGAGTTGTAGGTGAAGTAGTAGCATCTGTAGTAGTCGAAGTAGTAGTAGTAGTAGTATTAGTAGTAGTAGTAGTAGTGGGAGGAGTAGCAATAGTAGTAGTTGGAGTAGAAGTACAAGTAATAGTAGTGGTAGTTGAAATAGCAGTAGCATTAGAAGAAGTGCCAGTGGTAATGGAAGCAGTAGTAGTTGCTATAGTAGTGGTAGTTGTAGTAGGAGTAGTAGGGGTAGTATGGTAGTAGCCATAGCAATAGTAGTAGGTGTAGCCGCAACAATAGTAATAGTAGTGCTTGGAGTAGTACTAGTAGTATCAATAGTAGCAGTGGTAGTAGTAGCTGTTGTAGTTGTTGGAGTTGTAGTAGTTGTACAAATAGTAGTAGTTGTAGTAGTGGTAGCAGTAGTAGTAGTGGTAGTAGCAGTAGTATTAATAGTAGTCATAGTTGTAGTTGTTGGAGTAGTAGCAGTGCTAGTAGTCAAAGTTGTAGCAGTAGTGTAGTTGCAGTAGACATAGTAATAGTAGTAATAGAGGTAGTAGCAATAGTAGTAGTAGCAGTAGTAGCAGTAGTAGTTGCAGTAGTAGTGGTAGTCATAGTAGTAGTAGTTCTAGTAGTAGTAGTTGCAGTAGTAGTAGTAGTAGCAGCAGTAACAGGAGGAGTAGTAGCAGTAATACTGGTAGCATAAATAGTTGTGAGAGTAGTTTTTGGAGTAGGAGTAGAAGTAGTAGTATTAGTCGTATTAGTAGTAGTTGTAGTTATAGTAGGACTAGTAGTTGAAGTAGCAGTACTAGTAATAGTTATAGGAGTGGTAGTAATTGTAGTTGTGGTAGAACTTGTTGTAGTAATAGTGTAGTAGTAGTAGTTACAGTAGTAGTAGTAGAGGTAGTGTTTGTAGTGGTAGTAGACTTTGGACTAGCAGTAGCACTCGCAGTATTAATATCAATAGTAGTAGCAATAACAGTAGTATTAGCAGTAGTAGTAGTAACATTACTAGCAGCTATAGTAGTAGTAGTGGAGGTGGTATTAGTTGTAGTATAGCAGTATCAATTGTGGTAGTAGTACTAACAGTACAAATTGTATTAGTTGAAGTAGTGGTGGCCATAGCAATAGCAATAGTTGTAGTAGCCATAGCTATTGTAGTAGTAGTGGTGGTGGTGGCGGTGGTGGTGGTGGTGGTGGTAGTAGTTGTAGTAATAGTAGTAGTTATTGTTGTTGTAGTAGCTGCAGCTATTGTAGTGGTAGCAGTAGAAGTAGTAGTTGTAGCCGCAGTGGTAGTATGAGTAGCATTAGTGGCAGCAACATTATTAGCGATAGTAGCAGTAGTAGTTGCAGAGGTGGCCATAGTAGTTGTACCAAGTAGCAACAGTAGTAGTAATAGTAGTAGTAATTGTAATGGTAGTAGTTGTGGTAATAGTAGTAGTGGTGGTGGTGGTAGTAGTGATAGAAATAGTCATAGTTGTAGTAGTAGTAGTAGTCGGAGTAGTAATAGTTGTAGTAGTGGCAGTAGTATACGTAGGAGTTGTAGTATCAGTTGTAGTAGCACTAATATCTGTATGAGCTGCAGTAGTAGCAATAGGAGTCTTAGAAGTAGTAGTAGTAGTAGTAGTAGTAGTAGTAGTAGTAGTAGTAGTAGTAGTAGTAGTAGTAGTAGTAGTAGTAGTAGTAGTAGTAAAAGTTGCATTAGGAGGAGTAGTAGTAGTGGTAGGAGTAGTTCTAGTTGTAGTAGTAGTAGTTGTAGTATTAATAAAAGTCATAGTTGTAGTTTTTGAAGTAGTAGCAGTGCTAGTAGTCGAAGTTGTATTAGTACTGTAGTAGTATTACCAATAGTAATAGTATTAGTAGAGGTAGTAGAAATAGTAGTAGGAGCAAAAGTAGTCATTGTAGTAGTTGCAGTAGTAGTGGTAGTCATATTAGTAGTAGTTCTAGAAGTAGTTGCAGTAGTAGTGGTAGTCATATTAGTAGTAGTTCTAGAAGTAGTAGCAGAAGTAGTAGTAGTAGTATTAGTAGTAGTAGTAGTAGTAGTAGTAGTAGTAGTAGTAGTAGTAGTAGTAGTAGTAGTAGTAGTAGTAGTAGTAGTAGCAGCAGTAATAGGAGTAGTAGTAGCAGTAATACTGGTAGCATAAGTAGTTGTGAGAGTAGTTTTTGGACTAGGAGTATAAGTAGTAGTTGTTATTGTATTAGTAGTAGTTGTAGTGGTAGTAGGACTAGTAGTAGTAGTAGCAGTAGCAGCAGCAGCAGTAGTAGTAATAGTTGGAGCAGTGGTAGTAGTTGTAGTTGCTGTAGAACTAGTTGTAGTAATAGTGTAGTAGTAGTTGCAGTAGTAGTAGTAGAGGTAGTAGTTGTAGTGGTAGTAGATGTTGCAATTATAGTTGTAGTAGTAGTTGTTGTTGTTGTTGTCATAGTAGTAGTAGAAGCAAGAGTAGTAGTAGTTGTAGTAGTAGTAGTTGCAGTTGGAGTAGTAGTTGTATTTGTACTCATTGTGGTAATAATAGTTGTACTACTAGTAGTAGTAGCATTAGTTGTAGTAATAGTATTAGTAGTAGTAATAATAATAGCAATAGAAGTAGTTGTAGTAGTAGGATTAATTGTTGTAGAGGTAGTAGTAATAGTAGTAGTACTTGTACTACTAGTAATAATAGTAGTAGTAGTTGTTGTTGTTGTTGTTGTTGTTGTTGTTGTAATAGTAGTATTTGTAGTTGTAAAGTAGTATTAGTAGCAATAGTAATATTAGCAGTAATAGTAGTAGTAGTAGCCATACGTGTAGAAGTGGTTGTAGGAGTTGGAGTAGGAGTAGCAGTAGCAATAGGAGTGCAATTAGTAGTAGTACTAGCAGTAGTACGATTAGGAGACAGAGTAGGAGTAGTAGTAGCATTTGCAGGAATAGGAGGAGTAGTAGTAGTGGCAGGCGGAGGAGCAGGAGTAGTATTAGTTGTTGTTGTTATGGAAGTAGAAGTAGCATTAGTAGTAGTTGTTGTAGTAGTAGTTGTATTAGTTATGGTAGTATTAGTAGTAGGAATTGGCGTGGGAGTAATAGTAATTGGAGTGGTGGTAGTAGTTATAGTAGTAGGAGTAGTAGTAGCAGTCGAAGTTGGAGTGGGAGTAGTAGAAGTTGTACTAGCAATTGTAGAAGTAGTAGTAGTACTAGTACTAGTAGTAGAAGTAGTAGCAATAGTAGTAGTAGTGGTAATGGTAGCAACAGTAGTGATAGGAGTAACTGTAGTAGTAGTGGTAGTAGTAGTGGTAGAAGTAGTTGCAGTAGTAGTGGGAGTAGTAGTTGTTGTAGTAGTTGTACTTGTCGAAGAAGTGGGAGGAGTTGGAGTAGGAGTAGCAGTGGTAGTACGAGTTATAGTACCAGTAAGTATGAGTAGTAGTAGTAGCAATAGTCATAAGAGTAAGAGTATGAGTGGTAATACGAGTAGTAGTAGTAGCAATAGTAGTCGTCAAAGTGGCTATAACAGCAGTAGTCGGAGAAGTACGAGTAGTAGGTGCTATGGCAGCAACAGCACAAATAGAAGCAGTACTAACTATACTAGTAGTAATTGTAGTAGGAATACAAGTAGTAGCAGCAGCACAGTAGTAGTAGTATTAGTAGTAGTAGCAGCAGCAGTAGCATCAGCAGTAGTTGTAGTAGTTATAGAAGTAGCAGGAGTAGTAATAGTAGCTGAAGTCGTAGTAGCAGTAGAAGAAGTACTAGGATTTGGAATAAAAGTAGGAGTAGGAGTTGGAGTTTGAGTAGCAGTAGCAGAAGTAGTAGTAGTACTTGTAGTATTAGTCATAGTTGTAGTAGTAGTAGTAGTAGTAGCAGTACTAGTACTAGTAGTAGGAGTAGTAGTAGTAGTAGTACTAGTACTAGTAGTAGGAGTAGTAGTAGTAGTAGCTGTAGTAGTTGTAGTAATAGTATTAGTCATAGAGTTGTAGTTGTAGTAGCAGCAGTAGTAGTAAGAGTACTAGTAGTAGCAGAGGTAGTTGTGGTAGCAATAGTTACTGTAGTTGTAGAAGCAGGAGTAGTAGTAGGAGCAGCAGCAATAGTTGTAGTAGTAGTAGCAGCAGCAGTAGTAGCAGAAGTAGTAGTAGTAGTAGTAGTAGTAGTAGTAGTAGTAGTAGTTATAGTAACAGTAGTAGTAGTATTAGCCGTGATAGGAGTAGTCATAATTCTAGCAGCAGATGTAATAGTAGGTGTAGTTTGAGGAGTAGGAATTGGTGTATGAGTAGTAGTAGTAGCAGTAACACTAGTAGTGGTGGTAGTAATAGTAGTAGTAGTAGTAGGAGGCCGAGGAGTAGTTGTAGCAATACTAATAGTAGTAGTAGTAGTAGTCATAGTAATAGTAGTAGTAGTAGTAGCAATAGTAGTAGTAGTAATCGTAGTAGTAGTAGTACTAGGATTTGTAGCTGTAGCAGCAGCAGTAGAAGTTGTACTAGGAGTTGCAGCCATAGCAGCAATAGTAGTTGTTGTTATTGTAGTACTAGCAGTAGTAGCATTACTTGCAGTTGTAGCATTAGTAGCAGTAGTAGCTGTAGTAATTGTTGTTGTTGAAGTACTAGCAGTAGTAGCATTACTAGCAGTGGTAGCATTAGTAGTAGTAGTTGCAATAGTAGTAGTAGTTGTAGTAGTTGTTGTTGTTGCAGTTGTACTAGGAGTTGTTGTAGCAGCAACATTGGTAGTAGTTGTTATAGTAGTAGTAATAGCAGCAGTAGTGGCAGTAGTTGCAGAAGCAGCAACAGCAGTAGTAGTTATAATATAGTTCTAATAGTAGTAGTAGTTGTTGTTGTTGTTGTAGTAGTAACAGGAGTAGATATAGTGGTAGGGGTAGTAGTGGGAGCAGTAGTAGCAGTAATAGTTGTATGAGTAGTGGTAGTAGTAGTAGTAGTAGGAGTAGTAGGAGTGGCAATTGAAGTAGTTGTAGTAGTAGAAGTAGTAGCAGTAGTGGCAGTAGCATAAGTGGTAGTAGCAATAGCAGTAGTAATAGCAGTAGTCATCGCAATAGTAGAAGTAGTAGCCATAGTAGTAGTAGTGGTAGTAATAGTAGTAGGAGTAGTAGGAGCAATAGTTGTAGTAATATTAGTAGTAGTTGAAAAAGTTGTAGTTGAAGTGGTAGTAGTAGTATTTGTAATAATAGGTGTGGAAGTAGTAGTACTATTAGTAGCAATAGTAGTAGATGTAGGAGTAGGAGTAGTAGTCAGAGCAGTAGTAGCAGTAATAGTTATAGTAGGAGTAGTGGTAGTAGTAGTAGGAGTAGTAGGAGTGGCAATAGAAGTAGTTGTAGCAGTAGAGGTAGTAGCAATAGTGGCAGTGGCATAAGTGGTAGTAGCAGTAGTCATCGCAATAGTAGAAGTAGTAGCCATAGTAGTAGTAGTGGTAGTAATAGTAGTAGAAGTAGTAGCAGCAATAGTTGTAGTAATAGCAATAGTAGTAGTAGTAGTAGTAGTAGTATTTGCAGTAATAGCTGAGGTAATAATAGTAATATAAGTAGCAACTGTAGTAGTTGTAGTAGCAGTAGAAGTAGTAGCAATACTGGTAGTAAAAGTAGTAGTAGAAGTAGTAGTAGTAGTAGAAGTAGTAGTAGAAGTAGTAGTAGTACTACAAGTAGTCGTAGTAGTAGTAGTAGTTGAAGTATTGGTAGTAGTAGTCGTAGTAGCAGTTATAGCAATAGAAGTAGGAGTTGTAGTTGTAGTAGTTGGAGTTGATGCCGCAGTAGCAGCAACAGTAGTAGTTGGTGTAGTAGTAGTTCTAGTAGAAGTTGTATCAGTACTAGTGGTAGCAGAAGTTGTAGTAGCAGCAGTAGCAGCAGCAGTATTAGTAGTGGTGGTGGTACTATTACTAGTAGTAGAAGTAGTAGTAGTACCTAAAGTGGTTGTAGTAGTTATCGTAGTAGTAGCAGTACAAGTAGTAGTACTAGTAGCAGTAGTACTAGTAGTAGTTGTTGTAATAGGTGCTAGAATAGGAGTAGGGGAATTAGTAGTAGTGGTGGTAGTAGTAGTAGAAGTTGTAGGAGTAGAAATAGTAGAACTTGTAGTCGTAGCTAGAGTAGTAGTTGTAGTAGTAGCAATAGTAGTTGTAGCAGTGGTGGTAGTAGCAGCAGTAGTAGTAGCAATAGTAGTAGTAATAACAGTGGTAAAAGAAGTAATAGTACTAGTAGTTGTAGTTGTAGTAGTAGTAGTCATAGTAGCATAAGTATTTGTTGCAATAGTAGTAGTAGTAGTAGTAGTAGTATTAGTAGTAATCAGTGTAGCAGTAGTAGTTGGTGTAGCAACAGTAGTAGTACAAATAGTAGTAGCAGTAGTAGTAGTAGTAGTAGCAGTAGTAGTAGTAATAATAGTAGTAGTAGTTATTGTAGTAGTTGTAGAAGTAGTAGAAGTAGAAGCTATAGTAGTTGTGGTAGTAGTAGAAGTTGTAGGAGGGGGAGTCGTAGTTGTAGTAGTATTAGTAGTAGTAGTAGTAGCAAGAGTTGCAACGACAACATCCGCAGCAGCAGCAGTTGTTGTTCTAGTTGTAGTAGTAGTAGTAGTAGCAGTGGTGGTTGTAGTTGTCGTAGCTGTAGTAGTAGTAGAAGTAGTAGTAGTAGCAATAGTAGCAGAAGTAGTAGTAGTCGTAGTAATAAAAGTAGTTCTAGTAGTCGTAGTACAAATAGTAGTAGTAGAAGTTGTTGTTGTTGTTGTAGTAGTAGTAGTTGGTGTAATAGGAGTAGGTGTAGGAGTAGGGGTAGTTGTCAGAGCAGTAGTAGTAGTAGTAGGTGGGACAGGAGTAGTCGGAGTAGTAATAGAAGTAGAAATAGTAGTAGTGGTAGTGGTAGAAGTGGTAGTAGCAGCAGTAGTAGCAGTGGCAGTAGCAATCGCAATAAGAGTAGTAGTTGTAGCAGTAGTAGTAATAGTAGTAGAAGCATTAGTAGAAATAGTAGCGGTAATAGTAGTAGTAGTAGTAGTAGTAAAAGTTGTAGTAGTAGTAGTAGTAGTAGTATTTGTAGTAATAGGTCTAGTAATAGTGGTACTAGCAGTAGCAAGAATAGTAGTTGTAGTATTACGGGTGTTAGAATTGAAAGTAGTAGTAGTAACAGTAGCAATAGTAGTAGTAGTAGTAGTAGTAGTAGTAGTAGTAGTAGTAGTAGTAGTAGTAGTAGTAGTAGTAGTAGCAGTAGCAGTAGTAGTAGTAAGTTGTAGTAGTAGTAGTTATTGTTGTAGTAGTTGAAGCAGCAGTAGTAACAGTACTAGTAGTAGTAGTAGTTGTGGAGTTATTGTTGTTGTAGTAGAAGTACTAGTCATGGTAGCAATAGTTGCAGGAGTAGTAGTGTTAATAGTAGTAATAGTAGGAGAAATGGTAGTAGTAGAAGTAGTAGTAGTAGTAGTAGGAGTAGCAGCAGTAGTAGTAGTAGCAGCAACAACTGTAGTAGTAACAACAGTTGTTGTAGTAGTAGCGGTTGCAGTAGTAGTAATAGTAGTAGAAATGGTAGTTGTAGCAGTCGTAGTAAGTAGTAGTAGTAGTAGGAGTAGCTGTAGTAGTAGTAGTAGGAGTAGCAGCAGTAGTAGTAGCAGCAGTTGTTGTAGTAGTAGTGGTAGCAGTAGTAGTAATAGTAGTAGTTGTAGTAGTTATTGTTGTTGTTGTTATTGTTGTAGTAGTAGCGGTCATGGCAGTAGTAGTTGCTAGAGGAGTAGTAGCGTTAGGAGTAGTAATAGTAGTACTAGTAGCAGTAGGCGTTGTAAGTGTTGTAGTTGTAGTCGTAGCAGTATTAGAGGCAGTAGTCGCAGCAGCAACAGCAGTAGTTATAGTAGTAAGAGTAGAAGCAATAGTAGTAGAGCTAGTAGTAGTAGTAGGAGTAGCAGTAGTTGTGGTAGTAGCAGTTGTTGTAGTAGCAGCAGCAGTAACTGTAGTGATAGTAATAGTAGTAGTAGCTATTGTTGTTGTTGTTGTAGTAGTAGTTGTACTAGTAGTAGCAATATTAGTAGTAGTAGTGTTAGTGGTAGCAATAGTAGTCGAAATAGTAGTAGTTATAGTAGTAGTAGCAGCAGCAGCAGCAGCAGTAGTAGTAGTAGCACTAGTAGTAGTAGTAGTAGTAGTAGGAGTAATAGTTGCAATAGTAGAAGTTGTAGTAGTAGTAGTAGTATACTAGTAGTAATTGTAGCAGTTGTTGGAGTAGTAGTAGTACTTGCAGTAGTAGTTGTTGTAGTAGTAACAATAGTAGTAGTAGTAGTAGTAGTAGAAGTAGTAGAAGTAGTAATAATAGTAGTAGTTGTTGTAAAAGTAAGAATAGTAGGTGCAACAGTAGCTACAGCAGCAGTAGCAACAGTAGTAATAGTAGTGGTAGTAGTTGCAGTAGGAGTACTACAAATAGTAGTAGAAGTAGTAGTAGTAGTAGCAGTAGCAGCAGTAGTAATAGTAGTAGTAGTAGCAGCAACAACAACAGTAGTAGTAGTAGAAGTAGTCAAAGTAATAATAGTAATAGTAGTAGTAGTTGTAGTAGTAGTAATAGTAGTAATAGCCCTAGTAGTAGTAGCAGTAGTTGTAGTAGCTGTAGTGGTAGTAATAGTAGTGGTAGTAGCAGTAGTAGTAGTAATCGCAATAGTAGGAGTAGTAGCTATAGTTGTTGTAGTAGTAGTAATAATAGTAGTTGTAATAGTAGTTGAGGCAGTAGTAGTAATAGTTGTTGTTGTTGTTGTTGTAATAGGTGTAGTAGTAGTAATACTAGTAGTCACACTAGTAGTTGTAGTACTAGCAGCAGTAGTAGCAGAAGTAGTAGTAGCAGTAATAATAGTACTAGTTGTAGTAGTAGTAGTAGAAGAAGTTACAGTAGAAGTGGTTGCTATAGTATTTGTGTAGTAGTACTATTATTATTAGTAGTAGTAGTAGTGATACATATAGTAGTAGTAGTAGTAGTAGTAGTAGTAGTAGTAATAATAGAAGTAGGAGTAGTTGTAGGAGTAGTAGGAGTTGCAGCCATTGTCGCAGCACCAAGAGTTGTCGTTGTAGTAGTAGTTATAGTAGCGGTAGTAGCAGTACTACTACTACTAGCAGAAGTAGTGGTAGTAGCAGTAGTACTACTAAATGTTGTTGTACTAGTAGTTGTGGTAGTAACTATACAAGTAGTAGTAGTAGTAGTACTAGTACTAGTCGTACTTGTTGTAAAAGGAGTGGGTGTTGCAGTAGGGGCCATAGTATAAGTAATGTTAGTAGTAGCAGTAGTAGTGGGAGGAGTAGTAGGAGTTGAAATAAAATTACTTGCTGTAGTAGTAGCAAGAGTAGAACTAGTAGTAGTGGCAAGAGTAGTTGTAGTAGTCATAGCAGTATTAGTAGTAGCAGGGGTGGCTATAATAGTAGTGGTAGTAGCAATAGCAGTAGAAGTTGTTATAGGAATAGTCATAATATCAGTAGTAGTAGTAGAAGAAGTATTGGTAGTAATAGGTGTAGTAGTAGTCGTAGTTGTAGTAGCAACAGGAGTAGTAGAAGTAGTAATATCAGTAGTAGTAGTCGCAGTAGTAGTTGTAGGAGGAGGCGTAGTAGTAGTAATAGTACTAGTAATAGTAGTTGTAGTCGTATTAGTAGTAGTACTAGTAGTACTAGTAGTAGTAGTAGTAGTAGGAGTGGTAGCAAGAGCTGTAGTAGCAGTTGCAATAGTAGTTGTAGTAGTAGTAGTAGTAGAAGTCGTAGCAACAGCACTAGTAGTAGTAGTAGCATTTGTAGGCGTACTAGTAGTAGCAGTAGGAGTACTTGTCTTAGCACTAACAGTAGTAATAGTAGAAGCAGTAACAGTAGTAGTTGTAATAGACATAGTAGCAGAAGTTGTAGCAGTAGTAGCACTAGGAGTAGTAGTACTAGCAGTAAGAGTAGTTGTAGAACTTGTAGAAGTAGTAGTAGTATTATTAATAGTAGAATAGTGTAAGTTGTTGGAGTTATAGTAGTGCTAGTAGTAGAAGTTGTACCTGTATTATAGTAGTAGTAGGGGCAGCAGTAGTGGTAGAGGTTGTAGTAGTTGCAATAGTAGCAGTAGTAGCTATAGTAGTGCTAGTAGTAGTAGCAGCAGTAGTAATAGTAGTCATACTAGTAGTAGTAGCAGAAAAAGTAGTGGTAGTTATAGGAGTTGTAGTAGTAGTAGAAGGAGTAGTACTAGTAGCAGTAGCGGTATGTGTAATGGTAGTAGTAGTGATAGTATTAGTAGTAGCAGTCGAAGAACTAGTAGTAGTACTAGTTGAAGTACTATTCGTAGTAGTTGTAGGAGTATTAGTAGTAGTAGTCGTACTAAAAGTAGTAGTAGGAGTAGGAGTAGGCATAGGAGTAGGAGTAGCAGTAGGAGTAGCAGTAGCAATAGAAGGAGGAGGAGGAGTAGTAGTAGGAGTACTAGTAACAGTAGTAGGAGTAAGACGAGGTGTAGTTAACGTAGTAGCAGTTGCAGTAGTAGTCCTAGTAGCAGTAGTATAAGGAGGAGGAGGAGATGTATTAGTAGTAGTGGTAGTCGGGGTAGGAGTGGTAGTTAGAGTAGTAATAGTTGGCGTAGTGGTAGCAGCAGTTGCAGCTTGATTAGCCGTAGTAGAAGTAGCAACAGTTACTGTAGTTTTACTTGTAGTAAGAGTATTTGGAGTCGTTATATGTCAAGTGGTAGTAGTAGTAGTAGTAGTAGTAGCAGAAGTTGTAGTAGTAGTAGTAGTAGCAGTAGTTGCCGTAGTAGTAGTAGTACTTGTAGTACTTGGAGTAGTAGTCGGAGTAGCAGCAGCAGCAGCAGTAGTAGCTATAGTAGCAGTAGTAGTAGTTGTTGTAGCAGAAGTAAGACAAGTCAGAGTAGTAGTTGTAGTCAGAGTAGTAGTTGTAGTCAGAGTAGTAGTTGTAGTACGAGTAGTAGCAGTAGCAGTAGCAGAACTAGTAGTATTGGTAGTGGTAGTAGTAGTAGTAGTAGTGGCAGTAGTAGCAACACTAGTAATAGTGTCGAAGTAGTGGAAGTAGTATTAGTAGCAATAGTAGATGCAGTAATAGTAGTAGCAATAGTAGTAGTAATAGCAGTAGAAGGAGAAATACAAGCAGAAGTAGCAGTAGTAGCAGTTGTAGCAGTAGTAGTAATAATAGTAATAGTAGTAGTAGCAATAGAAGATGTACTATCAGTAGTAGTAGTAGTAGTAGTAGCAGTTGTAGTGGTAGCAACAGCAACAGTAGTAGGAGTTGCAGTAGCAGAAATAATAGTAGTTGTTGTTATAGTAGTAAGAGTAGTCATAGTAGTAGTTGTTGTTAGTAGCAGTAGCGATACTAGTTGTAGTCATAGTAGTTGTAGTAATAGTAGTTGTTGAAGTAGTAGTAGAAGTAGGAGTAGGAGTAGTAGTAGTAGTAATAGTACAGGTGGTATTACTAGTTGTAGTAGGAGGAGTAGAGTAGAAGTAGTAGTAGTAGGAGTTGTAGTAGGACTAGTAGTAGGAGTAGCAGTAGTAGGAGTAGGAGTAGTAGTAGTAGTAGGAGGAGTAGTAGTAGTAGTAGTAGTAGCAGTAGCAGTAGTAGTAGGAGTTGTAACAGTAGAAGGAGGAGTAGTAGTAGTAGTAGTAGTAGTCATAATAATAGTAGTAGGAGTAGGAGTAGTAGTAGCAGTAGTAGTAACAGTTGTAGAAGTAGTGCAGTTATAGTTGTAGTAGGAGTAAGACGAGGTGTAGTTGTCGTAGTAGCAGTTGCAATAGTATACTTGTAGTAGTAGGAGGAGGAGGAGGAGGAGATGTAGTGGTAGGTGTAGTTGCAGCAAGATTAGTAGTAGCAGCAATAGTAGTAGTAAGAGTTGTAGTTATTTTAATAGTAGTAGTACCAGTAGGTGTAGCGGTAGTCAGACTAGGAGTAGGAGTAGGAGTAGCTATAGGAGTTGGAGTAGAAGTAGTATTGGTAGTAGTAGCAGCAGCAGTAGGAGTAGTAGTTGTAGTAATTGTAATAGTAGTAGTATTAGTAGCAGCAACAGTAGTGAAAGTAATAGTAGTAGCAGTTGCACAACAAGCAGAATTAGTAGTTGTTGTTTTAGTAGTTGGAGTATTATTATTAGTAGTAGTAGTTGTTGTTATTGTTGTTGTTGTTGTTGTTGTCGTAGTTGTAATACTTGTAGTAGTTGTAGTAGTAATATTACTCGTAGTATTGTTATTAGTAGTGGGAGTAGTAGTAGCAGCAATAGTAGTCGTACTAGTCGTAGTAGGTGGAGTAGTTGTAGTAGTAACATGGGGAGTAGTAGTTGGAGTAGCACTAGTAATGGGAGAAGTAGTAGTAGTAGAGTAAAAGTAGTAGCAGTTGTGGTTGTAGCGGTAGTAGCTGTAGCAGCTGTAGCAGTAGTAATACTAGTTATTGTAGTACCAGTTGTAATAGTAGTTTTTGTAGCAATAGCAGTAGTAGTAGTTCGAGTAGTTGTTGGTGTAGTAGTTGTAGTTGTAGCAGTAATTGTAGTAGTAGGAATAGCAATAGCTCTAGTAGTTGTAGTGGTAGTAATAACAGTCTTATTAGTAGTAGTAGTAGTTTTAGTACTATTACTACTACTGCTGCTGCTGCTGCTGCTGCTGCTGTTACTATTACTACAGCTAGCGCTACAACAACTACCACTACCATTACAACTACTACAGCTGCATCTACTGCTATCAATACTGCTATTGCTGCTACTACAGCTCTTATTGTTTCTACGGCTACTATTGCTACTACTGTTACTACTATTATTACTCCTAATACTACTACTACTACTGCTCCTACTACGACTACTACTGTTACGGCTAATATTATTTCTACTACAATTTCTACTACTGCTACTACTATTACGCCAGCTGCTGCTACTAGTACTTCAAGTACTACTGCTGCTACTGCTAACAATACTACTACTACTATAATAACAACTACTACTATTCTTGCTTCTGCCACCACTACTACTACTACACCTACAACAACAACAACTACTGCCACTACTACTACTACTCCTATGACTAGTTCTACTGCTACAACAACTACAGTAACAACTACCGCAACAACAACAACAACAACTACTACTACTACTATTACTATTGCAACTACTACTACTGTTAATGCTACTACTGCTATTGTTGCTACTACTACCACTACTACTATTGCAACTACTACTACTCCGACTACTACTACTACTCCAACTCCGATTTCTATTGGTACTTCTTCACGTACTACTACTGCTATTACTACTACAATTAATACTACGACTACTTCTACAAATACTATTACTAGTACTCCTACTACTACTACTCTTATTATTACTACTAATGCTATGACTACTGTTTCAACTACTAATACAACCACTGCTACTTCTACTGCTACTCCTACTACCACTACCGCTATTGCTGCTATTACTGCTACTATCACTATTACTACTGTTGCTACTGCTACTACCACTGCTACTAATACGACTACTGCTTCAACTACTACTATTATTAATACTGCTACCACTACTACAGCTATTGCTACTACATCTACTACTACTACCACTAAAACTACTGCTGCTACTATTATTACTACTACAACTACTACTTTTACCACTGCTACTACTACTACTAGTACTACAACTACTCCTGCAGCTACTACTACTGCTGCTGCTGCTACTTCTACTACTACTACTACTGCTACAACAACAACTACTACTACTCCAGCTACTACTACCACTGCTACTATTACTACTTCAACTACTACTACTACTCCTACTCGAACGCCTACTCCAACTACTACTCTTACTACTACTTCTAGTACTACAACTACTACTACAACAACTACTGCTTCTTCTACTACTACGACTATTACTGCTTCTACAACAACTACTACTACTCCTACTAGTCGTACCTTTGATACAATTACTGCTACTACTACTACTACAACTACTCTTGCTGCTGCTACTACTACTACTCCTACTGCTACTACTTCAGCTACTGGTACTGCTACTACTAAAGCAACTGCCTCTACTTCTACTAGTACAACTACAACAACTACTCCTACTACTATGACTTCTACTCCAACTACTCCTAGTGCTACTCCAACTACCACTGCTCCTAATACTACTACTGCTTCAGCTATTACTATTATTAATACTGCAACGACGACTACAGCTGTTGCTACTATTTCTACTACTACTACTATTACTACTACAACTACTACTTCTAGTACTTCTACCACAGCTACTACTAATACTACTACTACAACTACTCCTGCAGCTACTACTTCTACTACTACTACTAAAACTACGACTACTACTACTACAACAACAAGAACAACTACTCCAATTACTACTACCATTGCTACTATTACTACTTCAACTACTACTACTACTCCTACTCGAACTTCTACTCCAACTACTACTCTTACTACTACTTCTAGTACTACAGCTACTACTACAATAACTACTGCTACCACTACTCCGACTACTACTACTACCCCTACTAGTCATACTTTTGATACAACTACTGCTACCACTACTACTACATCTACTCTTGCTGCTACTACTACTACTACTCCGACTGCTACTACTTCTGCTACTGGTACTGCTACTACTAAAACAACTGCCTCTACTTCTACTAGTACAACTACAACAACTACTCGACCTACTACTACCATTGCTACTATTAGTACTACTACTACTACTACTATGACTTCTACTCCAACTCCGACTCCTAGTGCTACTCCTACTACTACTTCTATTACTACAACTATTACCACAACAACTACTACTGCTACCACTTCTTCTACAACAACTACAACGACTATTATTGAAACTACTACGACTGCTACTGCAACTACTACTGTTGCTACTATTACTACTATTCCTACTCCTATTACAATATATAATACTCCTACTACTACTGCTACTACTACACCTACTACTACTACTTCTCCTCCTCCTCCTACTACTTCTGCTACTACTCCTTCTACTACTCCTCGTACAACTACTAACACTCCTACTACTACTACTACTACCACTATATCTCCTACTACTACTCCTACTACTACACTCACTCCTACTACTCCTACTACTAAAACTATTTCTACTACTACTACTCCTACTACTAATTCCACTTCGACTACGACTACTACTATTGCTACTATTATTATTACCACTACCGCTACAAAAATAACTACTACTACTACAACCACCACTACTAATATATCTACTACTACACTCCTACTTTTTCTACTACTACTGCTGCTACTAATACTTGGACAACTCCTGGTACTACTACTACTACTACAACAACAATAATGACAACAATAACTACTACTACTAGTATTACTATCACTACTGCTGCAACACCTACTACAACTACTGCTACTCCTATGACTACTACTACTAGTGCTGGTACTACTACAACCACTTGCACAACTACTACTATTGCAACTACTACTATGGCTACTACGACTACTTCTGTTGCTATTACAACAACTACTACTACCACTACTAATTTTACAACTGCTACTACTGGTAGCACCACAACTACTACTACAACTTCTACTGCTACTGCTACTACTACTACAACTACATCTACTACTACTGCTATTACAACAAATACTATTATAACTATTACTACCAATTTACTACTACAACAACTACTACTACTATTGCTTCTTCTTCTACT
>RXID01022071.1:28082-135954 GCA_005019695.1 Trichopus zeylanicus subsp. travancoricus
CACTCCTACCACTACTTCCTACTACTACAACTATAACAATAATACTTACTATTCCTACTACTATTCATACTATACTACTAATCAACTACTATTCCACAACTCCTCTCCCCACTATAACACCCGCAACTACTCCTACCTATACTACACCTACTATACTACTACTACTACCCACAAATACTACTATTCCAACTCCTAGTCAAACACGGACAGCTAATACAAAAAACTACTACTACTGCAAACCCTAACTCCAACCACTACAATACTACAACTTACTACCCTCCTACTACCACTACTGCAACAACTACTGCTATTGATACTACTGCTACTACTTCTGCTACTACTAATACTACAACTACTGCTGCTGTTGCTGCTCCTCCTACTACTACTTATGCCACTACTACTACTATCACTAATACTAATATTACAACAACTGCTACTACTACCAATACTACTACTACTACTACTACTACGACTACTACTACTACTCCTACTGCTACTACTACTACTTTGACTACTACTCCTACAACTACTACGACTACTACTACTACTACAACTACTACACCTACTATAGTTACTACTAGTACAACAGCTATTGCTACTACTACCACTACAACTATTACTATGACAATTACCACTACAACTACTACTATTGCTACAGCTAATGCTATTAGTGCCATTACTAAAATTACTACCACTATTACAACTACTACTCCGACTGATACAGCTGCTACTACTTCTGCAACTACCACTAGTACTACTACTGTTTCTACTACTGGTGTTGCTACTGCTACCTCTACAACTACTACTTTTACTACTACTACTGCTACTATTACTAGTACTTCCACTACAACTACTACTAATACTACAACACCTACTCTCACTGCTACTACTACTTCTACTACTACTACTACTAGTACTAATACAACAACTACTACTAGTAGTACTCCTACTACTACCACAATTGTTACCCCAAATCCTTCTACTACTGCTACTCCGGCTCCTATTCCAAATATTACTCCACCTAGTACTACTACTACTACTACTGCCATAGCAACAACAACTACTACTACTATACCACTACTCCTCCTCCTACTACTACAAATCCTACTACTACTACAGTTACTCGTAACACTCCAACAACCTCTACTACTACTACTACTACAACTACTACTTCTACTACTCCAACGACTACTACTACTACCACTCCTACTATTACTGCTCCTACTACTACAACTACTTCCATTACTACAACTAATACCACTACTCCTACTACTACTACTCCTACTGCACTCCTACTACGACTACTACTACTACAACAACTACTACCACTCCTACTACTGCTACTACTACTACTATTATTACTGCTATTGCTTTCGCTACCACTATTATTTCTCATAATACTACTACTACCACTACGACTATTACTAATACTACTACTTCAACTACTATTATGGCTCTTGCTAGAAGTACTACACCTACTACTACTATAACTACTACTTTTATTGCAACTGCTATTACTACTCGTGCTACTACTGCTGCTACTACTCCAGCAACCACTACCACCACACTACTACGGTTGCTTTTGCTGGTACTACTACTATTATTTCTACAGCTGCTGCAACTACTATTACTACTACTGCTACTGCTACTACCGCTACTACTACAACTACTGCTGCTGCTGCTACTAGTAGTAATACTACTACTAATACCGCTATTACTACAATAACAACCACTACTACTACTACTACTTATGCTGCTACTTCTGCGACTGTTACTATAATAACTACTACTTCTGCTGCTACTACTCCTACAGCTACTACTACTCCCACTACCCCTACTACTGCTTTTGCTGCTACTACTGCCACTGCTACTATTACTACTACTATTGCTACTACTACTACGAACTCTGCAGCTACTATGACTACTACTACTACAATAAATACTACCATTACTACTTTTGCTACAACTACTACTGCAGCTCCTACTACTGTGACTACTGCGAATGCTAGTGCTACTAATACCACCACAGCTACTACTACTGCTAGTACTTCTACTGCTACTACTACCATTGCAAGTACCATAGCGACTACTACTACTACTAGTACCACAACAACTACTACTACTACGTCAACTACTAGGACTACTAGTATCACTACTACTTTTCGCACTACTTTACTAATGCAACTATTTCTATTACTAAAACTACTGCGAGTCCCACTAATACTACTAGTGCTACTACTACTGTTGCTACTACCATAATTACTACTAACTCCACTACTAATACTTCCACTACTTGTACTACTATTAATTCTACTACTACTACTACTTTTCCTACTAGATCTACGACTACTACTACTACTACTTCTCTACTACTTTTACTATGGCTACCATTGCTATGACTGCTGCTATTATTACTACTACTACTACTCTGACTACTACTACTACTATTGCACGTATTACCACTGGAGCTCCAGCTACTACTACCACCACTATGGCTACTACTACTACTAATTTTACTAGTACTACTGCTGCTGCTCCTTCTGCTACTACTACTACTACTACTTTTCCTGCTATAGTTGCTACTACTATTTCTCCAACTACTACTTTTGTTACTAATACTGATACTACTACTTTTGCTACTACTACCACCACGGTTATAGCAACTACTACTGTTGCCACTACTGTTACTAACACTACTACTACTACAACTACTAACGATGCTATTGCAGCTGCTGCTACTACTGCTGTTGTTGTTGCTGCTACTACTACTGCTGCTACTACTTCTGCTATTATTGCTACAAATTCAGCTTCCACTACTACTACTATTACAGCTACTACTATAATTGCTACTACACTCTTACTACTACTGTACCTTCTTCGTCTACTACTACTATACCTACTTCTTCTCCTATTGCTACAACTGCTACTACTACTACGGCTATAGCTAGCACTACTACTACTTCTCCTACAACAACTACTACTGCTTCTACTACTATTAGTACTACTACTAATGCTACTACTACTAATGCTAATGCTACTAATACCACTATTGTTACTGCTACTACTACTACTGGTACTACTACTACTGCTACTAAAACTACTGGTACTACTACTGCTACTACAACTATTGGTATTGCATCTACTGGTGCTATTTCTACTACTACTCATATTACTACAGCTACTATGCCTACTACTACCAATACTCCTACTATTTCCACTACTACTACTACTACTACTATTGCTACTACTACTACTACTCCAAATCCAACTCAAACTCCTACTCCAACTACCACTCCTAATACTACTTGTTACTGCTACCATTACTACTACATCTACTACTAATACTACCATTGCCATACAATAATGGGTACTGCTGCTACTACTACAAATACTACTACTAATATGGCTACTACTATTGCTACTACTATGACTTCTCCTAATACTATTACTACAGCTACTAATGCTGCTACTACTACAAGTGCTACTCCAACTAATAATATTTCTACTGCTACTACTTCTACTAGTACGAGTTCTACTACTACTACCACTAATACTACTACTACTACCACTAATGCTGCTACTACTACTACCTTTACTAGTATTACTAACACCACTACTAAAATAACTACTGCTGCTACCGCTATGACTACTACTACTACAACTACTGCAACTACTACGGCTACTACTGCTACAACTGTTACCACTACATTGATTGCTACTACTGCTACTACTAGTAGTTCCACTTGTACTACTACTACTACTACAACAAATATTACTACTGCTACCGGTACAACTCCTACAACAACAAATACTACTACAGTTGCTAGTACTACTACTACCAAAACAAATACTACTTCTTCTACTACTACTGTTGCTATTACTACAAATGCTACAACTTTTGCTACAGCTGCCATTACTATTACTACAACTATGACTACAAATTCTGCTACTGCTACAACCTTTACTAGTATCACTTCTGCTACTACTGCTACTACTATAAGTGCTACTACTACTACTAATACTCTTCCTACTTCTACTTCTATTGTTACTACTACATCTATTATAACTACTACTACTAGTATTGCTACTATTACTGCTGCTACTACTATTAAGACAACTACCACTAGTACCACCACTTCCACTACAACTACTGCTACTCGTACTACTACTACTACTACTACTACTACAGCTACAATTACTACTGCTATTACCACTGTAACTACCACCACTACTACTAATACAACTGCTGCTACATCTGCTGTTGCAGCAACCACTGCTACTACTACTACTACAACAACTACTGCTATGACCACTACTGCTACAACTATTGCTACTGCAACAACAACAACTACTACTGTTGCTAATACTACTAATACTACTACTGCTACTGTTACAGCCGCTGTAACAGCTACTATTGCTACTACTGCTGGTACTGCTACTACTCCTACTACAACAACAACAACAACAACTACTACTACTACTACAATAGCTACAACAACAACAACTACTACTGCTACTGCTACTACTATTATTATTACCATCACTACGATTGATACTTTTCCTACAACTAGTATTACAACTACAGCAACTACAACTACTACAGCTACAACTATAACTACTACGACTACTACTACTGTTGCTATAAATGCTACTACTGCTACTATAACAATTACTGATACTACTACAACTACTATTGCTGCTACTAATATTATTACTACCGCTACTACTGCTGCAGCTGCAGCTGATGCTACTCCTTATGCTGCTAATATAGCTAATGCTACTAATACAACTACTACTACTTCTGCTAACATTACAACTACTTCTACTACTACTACAGCTACTACTACTACTACTTCGGCTGCTACTGCTACTGCTACTGTTACTACTACGACTACAACTACTACTACCACTACTTCTGTTGCTACCATGATTTTGACTACTACTACAGATACTACTACTACTACTATAACTTTAGCTGCTACTACTGCTGCTGGTGTTACTACGGCTACTTCTAGAGCTGTTGGAGCAACTACTAGTTCTTATGCTACTACTTCTATAGCTACTACTACTAGTACTACTACTATAAAAACTACAACAGTGACTACTACTACTACTACTACTACTACTACTACTACAACAACTACTACTACTACTACTATGACTACCACTTTTCCTACTACTATTACTACTGCGACTACCTCTATTACTACAACTACAGCTATTGCCACTAATACTACTTATGGAACTACTTCTACTATTACTACTACTATTACTACTAATACCACCACCACCACCACCACCACTACTACTACTACTATAATTAATTCTACTACTACTTCTGCTACTACTTCTATGACTGCTACTACTACTATTTCTGCTACTATTGCTACTATCGCTGCAGCTATTATTATTATATCTACTACTACCATGACTACTACTACTTCTACTACTGCTGAAACAGCTACTACTACTACAAGTACTACCAATGATAACCCATGCACAACTACTGTCACTGCTGTAACTACTGCTACTACTACTAGTAGTACACTGCTGCTACTAGTAGTACTACTACTTCTCCAACTACTAGTTCTTTTGCTACAACTACAACCACTGCTGCTGCTACTTTTGTTGCTACCATTACTACTATGACAACAACAACAACTACTGCTGCTACTACTGTTACCAGTACTCCTACTCCTACTACTACTACTACTACTATACTACTACTACTACTACTACTATTACTACTGCTACTACTACTGTTGTTGTTGCTGCTGCTATTATTACTAGCAATACTACTACTACCACTACTATTACAGCTGCTGCTATTGCTGCTACTGCTACAGCTACTACTAGTGCCATATTACCCCTGCTACTGCTACTACTACTACTACTATTAGAGCTACTCATACCACTTCTACTACTCCTACAATTACTACTACTACGACTACTAAAACTAAAACTGCTAGTACTACTACTCCTACAACAACTAGTACTGCTGCTGTAGCTGTCGCTACTATTACTGCAACTGCTACAGCTGCTACTATTACTACTACTAGTACTACAACTACAACTACTACTATTGCTTCTTTTTCTACTGCTACCGCTACTGCTCCTATTACTACTACGACGACTACAACTGCTGCTGCTGCTGCTACTACTACTATTACTACTACTACTACTACTACCACTACTACTATTACTACTACTACTCCTACTCCTACTACTCCTACCACTACTACTGCTACCACTACTATAACAACTACAACTCCTACTACTGCTCCTACTACAACTCCTACTTGTACAAATAATACTCCTCCTACTACTACTACTACCACTAGTCCAACTCCATCTCCTTCGGTTGGTACTACTCCAGCTACTACTACTAGTACTGCTATTACTACTACTACTACTACTACTACTACTACTACTACTACTACTACCACCACTACTACTACTACTACCACCACGACTACTACTACTACTGCTGCTTTTGCTGCTACTGCAGCTGCTGCTAATACTACTATGACTACAACAACAACTACTGCTACTATTACTACAACTACAACACCTACAGGTATTGCTATTCCTGCTTCAACTGCTACTACTAATGCTACAACTACTAGGCTCACTACTACAACTACTACACTCACTACTACTGCCACAACTACTACAATTGCCGCAACTATTACTATTACAACTACTACTACAACTATTGCTACGCCTAATACTAATCATACTAATGCAATTCCTGCTACTACTACAACTGCTACTACTACTACTACATCCACTACTGCTAGTACTACCACTATAATTTCTACTAATACTACTACTACTACTGCCACACCTATAATTGGTTCCACTACTACTCCTACTAGTTTTACTACAACTACAATAAATCCCACTATAACTACAACTCAACCTTCGACTCCTACTACTACACCTACTAATACAACGGCTACTACTACCACAACTACTACTATTACTGCTGCTGCTTCTCCTACGAGTGCTACTACTGCTACCTCTATCTACTTCTACTACTGTTACTACTACACTGGTACAACAACTTGTACTACTACTTCTACTAGTACTTATACAACAACTACTACTACTAGTACTCCAACTATTACCACAACTATTACCCCAAATCCTTCTAATACTACTACTCAAACTCCTATTCCTAATATTACTCCTACTACTACTAGAACTACTACTATAACAACCACAACTACCACTACTACTACCACAACAACAATAACAACTGCTACTACTACTATGCTACTACTCCTTCTAATACTGCAACTACCTCTAGTACTACTACTACTACAACTACTACTCCCACTAGTACAACTACTCCTATGCCTACTACTATTGCTCCAACTACTAGTACTACTTCCACAACTACTACTACTACTACTCCTACTACTAATACTGCTCCTATACTCCAATTATGACTACAACTACCACTCCTACTACTACTGCTGCTACAGCTTCTATGACTACTACTACTTCTGCTACCACTATTACATCTCATAATACTACAACTACCACTACTACTATTGCTAATACTACTACAGCAACTACTATTATGGCAATTCCTACTACTACTACACCAACTACTACAACTACTACTTCTATTAAAACTGCTACAACTACTGCTGCTACTACTACTGCTACTACAACTGCTACTAGTACTACTACTACTATTACTACAATGACTACTACTACTTCTACTATTGATACAGCTGTTACAACTACTACTACTATAACAACAACAACTACTACTACTACTACTTCTACTACCGCAACCACTACCACTGCTATAGCAACTTCTACTACTATTGTTGCTACCGCAACTACTACTACTAATACCTCTACTACTACCACTACTACAACAACTACTACTAATTCTACTATTGATACAGCTGTTGCAACTACTACTTCTATAACTACTACTACTATTACTACTACTGCTACTACAACTACTACTAATGCAATAGCTACTACTGCTACTACTATTGCAACCGTAACCACTACTACGAATACCTTTAGAGCAACTACAACTACAACTACAATAACTACTGCAACTGTTACTAAAACTACTACTATATCTACAGCTAACACTACTTCTACCACACTACAACAGCTGCGTTTGCTGCTACTACTACTACTAGTACTATAGTTGCTGCAACTACTACTACTACTAATGCTACTGCTACTACCGCTGTTACTACAACTACTACTACTACTGTTGCTACTACTAATACTATCAGCAATACCGCTTCTACCGTAACTACTACAACTATTACTACTATGACTACTACTTATGCTGCTACTTCAGCTACTGCTACTACTACAACTACTCCTTCTTCTACGGTTGCTTCAACTTCTGCTACTCCTACTACTACTTCAGCTGCTGCTACTCCTACTACAGTTGCTGCTACTACTACTACTTCTACTACTGCTACTACTACTATACTTCAGCTGTTACTTCTGCTACTGCTAATATTACTACTACTACTGCTACTACTACTACGATGACTTGTGAAACTACTGTGATTACTACTACTACTACTTCTGTTGCTACTATTGCGAATGCTAGTGGTACTAATACTACTCCTGCTGCTACTACTACTACTTCTACCGCTACTACTACCGGTACTACTACTATTGCAAGAACCACTACGACTACTACTACTACTGCTACTACTACTACCACAACAAAAACAGCAACTACTACTTCTACTACTTCTACTACTCTGGCCATGACTGCTACTTTTCACACTTCAGTTACTACTACGACTATGTCTCTTACTAAAACTACTGGTACTCCTACTAATAATACTAGTTCTACTACTGCTACTACTACTTCTAGTGTTACAACTAACTCCACTACTACTACTTCCAATACTTGTACTACTATTAATTTTGCTACTGCTACTACTTCTCCTACTTCATCTACAACAACAACAATTACTACTACATCAGCTACAATGGCTTCTATAGCTACCACTTCTACGACTGCTACTGTTATTACTACTACTACTACTATGACAATGACTACTACTACACATATTATCGCTGCTGCTCCAACTACTACTACTACTACCATTGCTGCTGCTACTGCTACTACTACTGCAAGTCCTACTACTGTTGCTACTTCTGAATACTACTGTTGCTATTGCAGTTGTTGCTGCTGCTACTACTACTACCACTGCTACTGCTACTACTCCTACTGCTTCTGCTGCTGCTATTACTACTATTGCTACTACAACGACTACTATTACCACAACTACTGATGCTACTGCTGGTGCTACTACTGCTACTACTACTTCTACTACTACTACTGTTACTGCTACTATTACTATTGCTACTAATAATGCTACTACTAGCACTACTGCTACGGCTGCTGTTGCTACTACTACCATTACTATTACCGCAACTGCTAATACTACTGCTGCTGCTGCTACTATTGCCGCTACCGCTACAACTACTACTATACATTCCTCTTCTCCTATTACTAAACCTACTTCTTCTCCTACTGCTACAACTTCTGGTACTACTATTGTTATAGTTGGAGCTACTACTACTTCTCCAACTACTACTACTACTACTTCTCCTACTACTACTACTACTAAAATAACTACTGGTACTACTACTAATGATACTGCTACTACTACCACTACTACTACAACAATTAATGCTACTACTTCTACCGGTGCTATTTCTGCTACAACTCCTGTTACTATTGTTGCTACTACTACTACTACTCCAACTCCAACTCCTGCTCCAACTACCACTCCAAATACTACTTCTACTACTACTACTTCAACCAATACTACTACTACTACTACTACTGTTGCTATTACAACTACTACTACAATTGCTACTACTACTAATATTGCTAATAATAATGGTTCTACTACTACTACTATTACAGCTACTAATACCGATTCTACTAATACTACTATGACTACAACTACAACTTCTACCACTACTTCTCCTACTACTTCTGCGACTACTACTACTACAACTACTACTACTGTTGCTGCTACTACTACAACTACTATTACAACAACAACTGCTGCTGCTACTTCTACTACAACTACTATTCCTACCTCTTCTCCTACTACTATACGAAATTCTTCTCCTGCTGCTACAATAGCTAGTACTACTGCTACAATAGGAACTACTACTACTTCGCCTACTACTACTGTTATTGTTGCTGCTACTACTACCACAACTACTATACCTACCTCTGCTCCTACTACTAAACGTACTTCTTCTCCTGCTGCTACAACAGCTACTACTACTACTACAACAGGTACTACTACTACTTCTCCTCCTACTACTACTACCACAACTAATAGTAGTACTGCAGCTATTGCTACTACTACAACAATTACTACTACTACTACTACCACTACTAATACCACTATTAGTTCAAAAACTACTGCTACTACTGCTACTGGTGCTATTTCTACTACTACTCCTATTCCTGTAGCTACTACTATTAGTACTACCATTACTACTACTACTACCACTATTGCTACTATTACTACTTTTAGTAGTACGACAATTGCTACTGCTATTACTAGTACTACTCTGCTACTACTACTACTACTACTACTACTACTACTACTCCTCTTGCTATTACTACTACTACTACTCCTCTTGCTATTACTACTACTACTGCTAGTACTACTTCTACTACTACAACTTCTGCTAATATTACTACTACAACAACTACTACTAGTACAACTACAATAATAACTACTACTACGACTGCTATTCCTATACTACTCTGACCTGTACTACTACTACTCCTACTACTACTGCTACTATGACGACCACTACTACTACTACTAGAACAACTACTACTGCTGTTAATACTACTACTGCTAGTACTACTACGACAACTACTACGACTACTACCTCAAACGCTACAGCTACTGCTTCTGTAACTACATTGGCACTATAGCTACTACTATTAGCACTACTACTACTCTTGCTACTACTAAAACTATGACTACTACTACTTCTATAGCTACTCCGACTACTACTACTATTACTCCAACTACAACTCCTACTGCTACTACTACTACTAATAACTACTATAACTACTACTTCTACTACAACTACTATTGCTACTACTAGGACTGCTGCTACTACGACTATTACTGCTTCTACTACTACTACTACTACTACTACCTCTACCACTACTATTACTGCTCCTACTACTACACTACTACTACAACTAAAACTACTAGTACTACTTCTACTCCTACAACTACTACTGTTGCTACTGCGGCAGTTGCTGCTACAGCAACTACTATAGCTATTACTATTACAACAACTACTACTATAATAACTACTACTGCTTCTTTTTCTACTATTACTACTACGACTACTACTACTACTACTACTTCTTCTTCTTCTTCTACTGCTGCTGCTGCTACTGCTATTACTACTACTACTACTACTACTACTCATCCTACTACTACTACTACTACTACTACTACTTCTCCTATAACTATTAATGCAACAACAACTACTACTACTATTATTACAACTTTTACTACTTCTACCACTATTACTATAGCTATTGCTTCTAATGCTACTACTTCTACAACTGCTACTACTACTACTACTACTTTCACTACTACTTCTACTACTACTACTATAACTAATAATACTACTCTTGCTACTACTACTACTACTACTACTACCATTTCTACTACTAGTACTCCTACTACTAGTACTGCTACTAATACCACTATGACTACAACTACCACTACAATTGCTACTACTACTACTACTGCTACTATTGCTACTACTACTGCCACAACTATTAGCGCTACTACTACTACTACACCTACTCCTACTGCATCTACTACTTTCGTTACTACTACAACTACTACTTCTGCTACTACTACCACCACTACTACCGTTGGTACTACTACTACTACAACTCCTACAACTACTACAGCTACTGCTGCTACTACTATGACAACTACTACTCATACTACTATTGCAACTACTATTGCGACTACTACTCCTTCTGGTGCTACTACTAGAAATCATACTATTGTTACAACTACTAATACCACCACTACTACTATTGCTACTACTACTACTCCTTTCCCTACTACTACTACATTTGCCACTAGTACTGCACTATAATAACTACTTTTACTGCTACTATTGCTTCGGCTCCAAGGACTAAAACTTTTGCTACTACTACTGCTACTGCTACCACTACTGTCATAGTTACTAGTACTAATACTACCATTATGATTATTACTACTACTATTACTACTACTACAATAACAACAACTACTACTATTGATTCTGCTGCTATAACTATAACTACTACTATTGCTGCTGCTACTACAACTACTACAACTATTGCTACTATTACTGCTTTTATTACTACTACTACTACTGCTGCTACGACTACTAGTACGACTACTACTTCTACCACTACCACAACTATAGCTAAAACAAATACCACTACTATTAGTATTACTGCTACTACTACTCACACTACAACAACAACAACTACAACTACTACTACAACATTACTACTTTTTCTATTCTTGCTGATACTACTATTACTACTACCCGTACATCTAATGTGACTACGGCTACTACTATAGCTACTGCTCTTACAACTACTACTACCACTGTTGCTGCCACAACAACAACAACAACAACTACTATTACTACTACTACTACTACTACTACTACTACTACTATTAGTTCTACTACTACCGCTACCGCTACTAGTACTACTACAACAGCCATTGCTACTACTACTGTTCCGGCTAGTATTCCTACAAGTAGTACTTGTACTACTTCTACTACTACTGCTACTATTGTTACTGCTACTACTGCTACTACTGCTACTGCTGCTACTGCTACTACTACTACTACTACTCCTGCTACTACTACTTCCAACACCGCTACTACAACTGTTATTGCTCCTACAACTACTATTAGTACTACTACTACCAGTACAACAACAAATACTACTATGATTATTACTGCAACTACTACTGCTACTTCTACAACTATCAATCCTGCTACTACTACTACTACGACTACTACTACTACTACTACTACTACTACTACTATTACTATTGTAACTACTACTACTACTAGTACTACTACTATTACTACAATTGCTACTACATCTCCTCCTGCTACTATAACAACTACTACTGCTACTACTCTTACTTCTCTTACTTCTACTACTACTACTATTTCTACTTCTCCTACTCCAACTCCTTCCACTATTACTGCAACTAATTCTACTGCTATTGTTACAACTACTACTACTGCTGCTACTACTTTTATTGTAACTAATCTTACTACTACTGCAACTACTACTACTGCTACTACTACAACTACTATTGTTACTACCACAACAACTACTACTACTCCTATTACTACTAGTACTACTAGTATTACTTCTACTACTACTACTACTATTACTATAACTACTATTATTACTACTACTATAATAACTACTATAATAGCTATTGCTACTACTATTACTACTATTGCAACTAGTGCTCCAACTACTACTATTTTTACCAAATCAAATATAGCTGCTGCTATTACTACTATAACTAATACTACCACTGCTACTAGGACTATTACTACTCCCCCTACTACTACTACTTCTATTATTATTGCTACTTATTCTACTACTTTGGTTGCTACATGTACCTCTACTCCTACTTCTATTACTACTTCTACTTCTACTACTACTACTACTACTACTACTACAACAACTACTACTGCTGCTATTATTAGTAATCCAACTACTACTACTCCCACTACTATTGCTACTACTTCCACTATTACTATAACTACTGCACTGCTATTACTTTCCTACTACTACTACTACTACTTCTACTACTACTATTGCTACAGCTGGAACTCCTACTACTGCTACTGCTACTAATCCTACTAGTAGTAGCATTTGTAGCAACACTAATAGCAAAATTAGTAATAGGAGTTGTACCAGCAGTAGCAATAGTAGCAGCAGTAGTAGTGGTAGAAGATGTAGTAGTAGTAGTATTAATAGCAGCAGGAGGAGTAGTAGTAGTAGCAGTAGTAGTAGCAGTAGTAGCAGTAGAAACAGTGGTAGCCGTAGTAGTAGTAGTAGTTGCCACAATGGTAGTTTAATAGTAATAGTCATAGTAGCCATAGCAGTAGTAGAAGTAGTCATAGTAGTAGTGGTAATAGTAGTAGTAGTAGCAGTAGTAGTCATAATAGTTATAGTAATAGTAGCAGTTACTGTTATTGTAGTTGTAATAGTAGTAGTAGCAACGAAAGTAGTAGTAGTAGCAGTAGTAGTAGAAACAACACTAGGAGTAGTAGTAATGATAGTAGTAGTAGTAGTAGTAGCAGTGGTAGTATTAGTAGTAGTAGTAGCAATAGTAGTAGTAGTATTAGTAGTGGTAGTAGTAGTAGCCATTGTAGTAATAGCTGCATCAGTAGCAGTAGTTGTAGTCATAGTAGTAGTAGTTATCATACTAGTAGTAGTATTAGTAGTGGTAGTAGTAGTAGCTACATTAGCAGCAGTAGTTGTAGTCATAGTAGTAGTAGTATAAGAAGTAGGAGTAATATTAGCAGTAAAAGTAGTAGGGAATGTAGTATTAATAGTAGTAGTAGTAGTAGTAGTAGTAGTAGCAGTAGCGGTAGTAGCAGTTGTAGGAGAAGTAATAGGAGTAGTAGAGGTAGTAGCAGCAACAACAATCATAGTAGTATTTATGGTAGCAGTAGTAGTGGTAGAAGTAGTAACCGTAATAGTTGTAGTTGTAGTAATAGTAGTAGCAGTAGTAGTAGTGCTAGCAGCAACAATAGTAGTAGTAGTAGTAGTAGTACTAGTACTAGTACTAGTAGTAGTAGCGGTAGTAGTAGTTACAGTAGTGCCAGTAATAGTTGTAGAAGTAGTAGCAGCAACACCAGTAGTGGTAGCAGTAGCAACATTAGTATTGGTAATTGGAGTAGTAGCATCAATAGTCATATTAGTAGCAGCAGTAGTAGCAACAACAACAACAACAGTGCTAGTAGTAGTAGTATTAGTAGTAGTAGTTGTTGTTATTGTTGTAGTAGTTGTAACTGTAGTCGTAGTAGTAATATTAGTAGTAGGAGTAGTAGTTGTAGTTGTACTAGTAGCAGTAATGCTAGTTATTTTTGTTGTTATAATAGTAGTATTAGTGGTCGAAGTCGTAGTAGTAGTAGTTGCTATAGTCATAGTAATAGTAGTATTAATAGTAGTAATAGTAGTGGTCATGCTAGCAGTTTTACTAATCAACTTAGACGTAGTAGTGGTCGCGATAGTCCTAGTAGTAGTAGTCATAGTCATAGTAGTTGTAGTAGTACTAGTAGTAGTAGTAGTAGAACTAGTAGTAGTAGGAGTAGTAGTAGTAGTCGCAGTAGGAGGAAGAGGAGGAGATGGAGGAGTAGTAGTAATAGTAGAGGTAGTAGTAGTAGTAGTAGTAGTTGTTGTTGTTGTAGGACTAGTGGTGGTGGTGGTGGTGGTGGTGGTAGTAGTAGTAGTAGTAGTAGTAGTAGTAGTAGCAGCAGCAGCAACAGCAGCAATAGTAGTAGTAGTATTAGTAGTAGCAGCAACAGTTTTAGTAGTAGTAGTAGTAGTAGAAATAGTAGTTATAGTAGTAGTAGCAGTGGTGTAGTAGTATAGTAGAGCGCATAGTAGTAGCAGCAGTAGTAGTTGTTGTATAGTAGTAGTAGTAATAGTAGTTATAGTAGTAGTAGCAGTAGTAGTAACAGTAGTACTAGTAGTAGCAGCAATAGTAGTAGCAGCAGTAGTTGTTGTTGTAATAGTAGTACTAGTAGTAATAGTATTAGTAGTAGTAGTTGTTGTAGTAGCAGTAGTAATAGTAGTAGTAGTAGTAGTAGCAGTTGTAGTAGTAACAACAGCAATAGTTGTAGTAATACAAGTAGTATTAGAAATAGTTGTCGTTGTTGTCATAGTTCTAGTAGTAGTCATAGTGGTAGTAGTATATGGAGTACTAGACATAGGGGTAATAGTAGAAGTAGTAGTAGTAATAGTAGTAGTAGCTGAAGCAGTAGTAGTCAGAAAAGTAATAGGAGTATTAGTAGTAGCTTAAACAACAACACCAGTAGTAGTGCTAGTAGTATAAGTTGTGGTAGAGGTAGTTGTAGTAGTAGTAGCAGTAGCAGTAGTAGTAGTCATAGTAGTAGTGGTAATAGTAGTGGCATTATTAGTAGTAGTAGTTGTAGTAGTAACAATAGTGGCGTTAGTACAAGCAGTAGAAGTAGTAGCATCATCAATCATAATAGTAGTAGTAGTAATAGTTACAGCAGTAGTAGCAGTACTAGTAGTAATAGTAGTAGTGCGAGTAGTAGTAGTAGTAGTAGTAGTTTTAGTATTAGAATTAATAGTTGTAATAGTAGATGGAGACGTAGTAGCCGTATTTGCAGTAGTAGTGGTAATAGAGGTAGTAATAGTAGTAGTTTTAGTAGTATTTTAGCAATAATAGTAGTAGTCATCATAGTAGTATTAGTAGTCAAAGTAGGAGTAGTAGTAGTAGTAGCGATAGTAGTAGTAGCAATAGTAGTAGTACTAGTATTAGTACTACTAGTAGTAGTAGTAGCAATAGTAGTAGCAGTGGAAGTAGTAGTAGTGGTAGTAGCTATAGTAGCAGTAGTAGTAGCAGAATTAGTAGTAGAAGTAGTAGCAGTAGTAGTAGTACTAGGACTTGTAGTAGTGGTAGAAGTAGTAGCTATAGTAGCAGTAGTAGTTCTAGCAGTAGTAGTAGCCATAGTAGTAGGAGAAGTAGTAGTAGTAGCAGTACTAGTACTGGTGGTAGCCGTTGTAGTAGTAGTAGTTTCCGCAATGGCGGTTGTTGTATTAGTAGTAGTAGTAGAGGTAGCAATAGTAGTCGTAGTACTTGTAGTAGTAGTAATGGTTGTTGTAGTAGTAGTATTAGTTCTAGTAGTAGTAGTAGTTCTAGTAGTAGTAGTAGTAGTAATAGTAGTAGTAGTAAAAGTAGTAGCAGCAGCAACAGTAGTAGTGGTAGCAGTAGTAGCTGTAGTAGTAGCAGAATTAGTAGTCTAGGTTGTAGCAATAGCAGTAGTAGTAGTAGTAGTAGTGGTATAAGTAGTAGTCATAGTAGTATTAACAGACGCAGGAGAAGTAGTAGTAGTAGCAGCAGTAGTCGTACCAAAAGTAGTAGCAGTAGTAGTAGCAGAAGTAGTAGCAGTAGCAGCAGTTACTGCAATGCAGTAGTAGCAGTAGCAGCAGTAGTTGCAAAAGTGGTAATAGCAGCAGCAGTAGTAGTAGAAGCAGTAGCAGTAGTAGCAGTAGTAGTTGTAGTAGTTGTAGTTGTGGTAGTAGTAGTAGTAGTAATAGTAGTTGTAGTAACAGTTGTAGCATTAGTAGTTGTAGTGGAAGCAGTAGCAGTAGCAGTAGTATTGGTAGTAGTGATAATAGTAGTAGTTACAGTACTTGTAGTGGTAGTAGTAGTAAAATAGTAAGAATAAGAAGTAGTAGTAGTAGTAGTAGTAGTAGTAGTAGTAGTAGTAGTAGTACTTGTATTAGTAGTAGCAGTAATAGTAGTAGTAGTAGTAATAATAGTAATAACAGTAGTTGTAGTAGTAGCAGTAATTGTTGTTGTATTAATAATAGTAATAGTAGTTGTTGTTGTAGTGGTGGTAGTAGTAGTAGTAGTGCTAGTGATATCCATTGTAGTAGCTGTAGTTTCCGTAATGGCAGTAGCAGTTGTAGGAGTAGTGGAAGCAGAAGTAGTGTTACCAGTAGTAGCACTAGTAGTAGTAGTTGTAGTAGTTGTAGAAGTTGTAGTAGTAGTAGTAGTGCTAGTGTAAGCAGTAGTAGTAGCTGTATTAGAATTAGTAGTGGCTGTGGAAGCAGTAGTAGCAACAGTTGTGGTAGTAGTAGCAGTGGGAGTAGTAGTAGCAGCAGTAGTAGTAGTAAAAGAAGAAGAAGAAGAAGTAGTAGAAGTAGTAGTAGTAGTGGTAGTAGTAGACGCTATAGCAGCAATAGCAGTAATACTAGTACTAGCAGCAGTAGTAGGAATGGTAGTAGTTGTACTAGTAGTAATAGGAGTACTAGGAGCAGTAGTAGCAGTAAGAGTAGTACTAGTAGTAGTAAAAGTAGAATAGTAGTAATAGTAGTAGTTGTTATTGTTGTCGTCGTAGTAGTTGTACTAGTAATAGTGGTAAACTAGAAGTCATAGTCTTAGGAGCAGCAGTAGTAGTAGTAGTACTACCAGTAGTACTAGAAATAGTTATTGTCATTGTCGTTGTAGTAAGAGTGCAAGGAGTAGTAGTAACATGAGTACTGAAAGTAGCAGTAAACGTAGTAGTAGTGGGAGCAGTAGTAGTATTAGTAGTAGTTGTAATAGCAGTAGCAGCAACAGTAGTAGTAGGAGAATTAATTAGAGTCGAAAAAGTAGTATCAGCAACAACAATAGTAGTAGTAGTGCTAGTAGTAGTAGTGGGGGTAGAAATAGTAGTAGTAGTAGCAAAAGCATTAGTCGTAGTAGTGGCAGCAATAGTAGTAGTAGTAGCAGTATTAGTAGCAGCAGTAGTAGTAATAATAGTCATAGTATTAGCAGCAACAGTAGTAGTAGTAGTAGTAGTAGCATTTGCAGCAGTAGTAGTAGCAAAATTAGTAGTAGGAATTGTAGCAGCTGTAGCAATAGAAGCAGTAGTAGTAGTGGTAGAAGTAGTAGTAGTAGTATTAATAGCTACTGGTGTAGTAGTAGTAGTAGCCGTAGTAGTACTGATACTAGTAGCAATAGTTGTAGCGGTAGATGTAGTAGTAGTAGTAGTAGTAGTGGAAGTAGTAGTAGTAGTAGTAGTAGTACTAGTGGTAGCCGTAGTAGTAGCAGTAGTTGCCGCAATACCAGTAGCAGTCATAGTAGTTGTAGTAGCAGTAGTAGTGGTAATAGTTGCAGCAGTAGCAGCGGTAGTCATAGTAGTGGTAGTAGCTGTAGTAGTAGCTATAGTAGTTGTAATACTAGTAGTAGTAGTACTAATAGTAGTAGTAGTTGCAGCAGCAGCAGTAGTAATAGTAGTAGTAGCAGTAGCAGCAGTAGTAGTGCTATTAGTTGCAGTTGCTGTAGTAGTAGTAGTAGTCGTCGTCATTGTTGTTGTTGTACTAGTAGCAGCATCAGTAGTAGAAGTGCAAAAGTAGTAGTAGTAATCATTGTTGTTGTTATAGTAGTCGTCATAGTAGTAGTCGTACAAGGAGTATTAGTAATATTAGTAGTAAAATTAGAAATAGATGTAGTAGTAATAGTAGTAGTAGTAGCAGTATCAGTTGTAGTAGTGGCAACAACTATAGTAGCAGGAGAAGTAATAGGAGTAGTAGAAGTAGTAGCGACAATAACAACAGCGGTAGTAGTGCTAGTAGTAGTAGTAGTGGTAGTAATAGTAGTAGTGCTAGTAGTAGTAGTAGTAGTGGTAGTAGTAGCAGCAACAATGGAAGTAGTAGTAGTAGCAGTAGCGGCAGCACCAGTAGTAGCAGCAATTGTAGCATTTGTGCTAGTAGTACTAATTGAAGCATCAATAGTCATAGTAGTTGTAGTAGTTGCAGCAGCAGTAGTCGCGGTGCTAGTAGTCATTATAGTAGAAGCTGTAGTAGTAGTCGTAACAATAGTAGTTGTAATTGGAGAAATAGTAGCTGTAGCAGTAGTAGCAGTAGCCTTAGAAGTAGTAGTTGTAGTAGTAGTCGTAGCAGTAGCAGTTGAAGTTTTAGCAGTAGTAGTAGTAGTAGTAGTAGTATTAGGAGCAACAGTAACAGTAGTTGTAGTCACAATAATAGTGGTATTAATAGTAGTAATTGTCGAAGTCGTAGTAGTTTTGGTAGTCATTGTAGAAGTAGTAGTAGTAGCCGCAGCAGTAGTTGTAGTATTAGTAGGGGTAGTAGAAGAATTTGTAGAATAGTAGTAGCAGAATTAGTGGTAGAAGTTGTAGTAGTGGTAATAGTAGCAATAGTAGTAATGGTAGAAGTAGCGCTAGTAGTAGTATCAATAGCTGAAGGAGTAGTGGTAGTAGAAGCAGCAGTAGTAGCAGCAGAAGTAATAGAAGTTGTAGTAGCAAAAGTAGTACTAGTAGTAGTAGGTGTACCAGTGGTCGCCGTAATAGAAGCAATAGTTGCGAGAATGGCTGTAGTAATAGTAGTTGTAGATGTAGTAGTAATTGCAATAGTTGCCGTAGTAGTAGTAGTAGTAGTAGTAGTAGTAGTAGTAGTAGTAGTAACAGTAGTACCAATTGCAATAGTTGCCGTAGTAGTAGTAGTAGTAGTAGTAACAGTAGTACCAGTAGCAGTAGTAGCATTAGTAGTAGCAGTGGAAACAGTAGTAGCAGTAGAAGTAATAGTAGCAGTAGTACCAGTAGTAGTAGTAGTAATAGTACTAGTCGTGGAAGAAGAGGAAGAAGAAGAAGAAGTAGAAGTAGTAGTAGAAGTAATAGTTGTAGTAATAGTAGTAGTAGTAGTAGTAATAATAGTACTACTAGTAGTTGTTGTTGTTGTCGTAGCAATAGTGGTAATAAAGGCAATAGTAGCAACAGCAGTAGTAGTACGAGTAAAAGTAGAAGAAGAAGTAGTTGTAGGTGTAGCAGTAGAAGTAGTAGCAGTAGTACCACTAATAGTTGTTGTTGTTGTTGTTGTAGTAGTAGTAGTAGCAAAAGTAGTGGTAGAAGTAGTAGTAGTAGTTGTAGCTGTAGTAGCAATAGCAATAGTAGTAAGAGCAGTAGGGGTAGTGGAAGTAGTAGTAATAGTAGTAGTAGGAGTGGTAGTTATAATAGTAGTAATAGTAGTAGTAGTAGTACTATTAGTAATAGTAGTATTTATAGTAGTAGTGGAAATAGGTGTAGCAATAATAGTAGTTCAAGTAGTAGCAGTAGTAGTAGCAGTAGTCGTTGTAGTAGTAGTTGAAGTAGTAGTGGTAGTAGTTGTGGTACTAGTAGTTGTAGCAAGAGTAGTAGTAGTAATAGTGAATGAGGCAGTAGTAGTAGCAAATGTAGTAGCAGTTGTTGTAGAAGTAGCCATATCAGTTGCAGTTGTTGTTGTACTAGTAGTAGTAGTAGCGATAGTAGTAGTAGCAGTAGTAGCAGTATCAGTAGTAGCAGCAGCAGTAGTAGTAGTAGTGGTAGTAGTAGTAGTTGTTGTAGTAGCATTATTCAAAGCAATAATACTAGTAGTGGTAGTTGATATAATCGCAGCAACTATAATTCTAGTAGAAGTAGTAGTAGCGGCAACCGCAAAAATAATAGTAGTGTTGTAGTAGTAGTAGTAGTAGCTGAGGTAGCAATATTAGTAGCAGTAGTAATAGAAGCTGCAGTAGTCATTGTAGCTGTTGTTGTAGTAGTAGTCGAAGTAGTAGTAGTAGTAGTAACTATAGCAGCAACAACAATAGTAGAAGAAGCAGTAGTAGTAGCAATAGTAGTAGTAGTAGTTGTTGTTATTGTTTTTATAGTTATTCTAGCAGCATAATTAATATTAGTAGTAGTTATAGTTGTTGTAGTAGCAGTAGTAGTAATAATAATAGTAGTAGTAGAACTAGTAGTAGTCCCAATCGTAGTAGTGATAGCAGTAGCTGTGGTAGTAACAATAGATGTTGTTATTGTAGGTGTAGTAGTAGTAGTAGTACCAGTCACAAAAGTAGTAGTAGTAGGGAAAGAAGTAGTTGTAGCAGTAGCTTTAGCAGTAATAGTAGTGGCAAAATTAGTACTAATAGTATTACAAGTAGTAGTAGTAGTAGGAGGAGTAGTAGTAGTAGTAGTAGTAGTAGCAGCGGTAGAAGTTGCAGTAGTTGTAGCAGTGTTAGTAGCAGTAATAATAGTTGTAGCACTCGAGCGTTAGTAGCAGTAGCAGCAGTATGAGTAAAACTAGTAGTAGTTGAAGCAGAAGTAGTAGTAGTAGTTGTAGTTGTAGTAGTAGTAGCAGAAGTAGTAGTAGCCGTAGTAATAGTAGTAGTAGTAGCAAGAGTAGAAGTAGTAGTAGTAACAGAAGTAGTAGTTGTAGTGGCAGTAGAAGTAGTAGTTGCAGTAGCTGTAATAGTAGTTGCAGTAGTAGTATTAGTAACTGTAGTAGCAATAGTAGTAGTTGTTTGAGAAGTAGTAGTAGTACTGATAGCTGTAGCAATAGTAGTGGTAGTAGCAGTAGTTGCAGTAGTAGCCATAGCAGCAACAATATTAGTAGAAGTAGTTGTAGCAGCAGTAGCAGCAGTAGCAGTAGTAGAAGTAGTTGTTGTCAGAGTAGTAGTAGTAGTAGCAATAGTAGTAGTTGTAGCAATAGTAAAAGTAGCAGAAGTTGTAGTAGTAGGAGAGGTAGTAGTACTTGTTATTGTTGGAAAAGTACCAGTAGTAGCTGTTGTTGAAGTAGTTGTAGTTGTAGTAGTAGTTGTAGTCGTATTTGTCGTGGTAATAGTAGTAGTAGCAGTTGTAATTGTAGTAGAGTAGCAGAAGTTGTGGAAATAGTAGTGATAGAAGTAGTAACAGTATAATTGCAGTAGTAGAAGTAGTAGGAGATGTAGTGGAACTAGTACTAGAAGTAGCAACAATAGCAACAACAGTAGTAGTAGTAGTAGTAGTAATAGTTGTTGTTGTTGTTGTTGTGGTAGTAGAAGTTGTAGTAGTAGTAGTAGAAGTAGTACTATTAATAGTTGCAACAGTAGTACCAGCAGAAGCAGTAGTAGTTGTTATAGCAGTAGTAGTAGCAGCAGTAGTAGTAGAAGTAGTAGCAGTAGAGGTAGTAGCTGCAACAATAGTTGCAGCAGTAGAAGCAGTCGTAGTAGTAGTAGCCGCAATGGTAGCAGAAGCAATAGTTGCAGTAGCTATAATAGTAATAGTAGTTGTTGTAATAGCAGTAGTAGCAGTAGCAGTAGTAGTAGTAGTAGTTGGAGTCATAGTAGTAGTAGTGGTAGTAGTTGTAGTAGTAATAGTTGCAGTAGCTGCAGCAGCATTAGTGGCTGTAGTAGTATTACTAGCTATAGTAGTAGTAGTAGGAGCAGTCGTAGTAGTAATAGTCGTAGAAGTAGTAGTCGTAGTAACTGTAGTAGCAGCAGTAGTAGCAGCAGCAGCAGCAGTAGTAGTAGTCATACTAGTTATAGCAGAAGTAGTAGCTGTAGTCTAGTAGAAGTTATAGTCGATGCAGAACTCCTACTCCTACTCCAACTCCTACAGCTACTACTACTACTACCACCACTCCTACTGCTACAACCCATACTACTACTACCACTACTACTACTACAACCCCTACTACTACCACTACTACTACTACAACAACAACAACAACTACTACTACTAATAATAATAATACTAATACTATTAGTGCTACTACTGCTATAACTACTACTCCTACAGCTACTGTTATTCCTACTACAACTATCACTACGTATACTACAACTACTACACCTACTACTACTACTATAACTACTACTACTATTACTATTACTACTACTACTACTACTACTACTGCTACATCTACTACCAGGATAATTGTTACTACTATTACTTCTACTACAAGTACTGCTACCACTAATAAGAACACTGCTAGTACTACCCCTAATACTACTGATGCTACTACTACTTCTACTACACCAACTCCTACTACTCCTTCTCCTCCTCCTGCTACAACTATTACAACTACTCTTCCTATTATTCCCACAACTTCTACTACTACTACTCCTCCTACTACCTCTACTGCTACTACAACTTCTCCTACTATTACTGCCCCAACTCCATCCACTACTACTGCTATTCCTACTCGCAGTCCATCTCCTCCAACAACAACAGCTACTAGTAATACTACTGCTGCTGCTGCTGCTACAACTATTACCACTACTACTATAGCAACTACTCCTACTACTACTCCTATGACTACTACTGCTCCTACTACTAGTTCAACTACTACCAGGACATGTACTACTACTACTACTACTATAACTGTGGCTCCTACTATTACTACTACTACTACTACTACAACAACAATAACAACAACACCAACTACTACTACTACTACTATTGCTTCTTCTTCTTCTTCTTATTCTTCTTCTTCTTCTACTACTACTAGTAATAATAATAACAATTCTATTACAACTGCTGCTGCTAATGCTGCTACTACCACAACTATAACAACTACTATCATGACTACTGCTGCTGTTGTTGCTACTACAACAACTACAACAACTACTACTGCTAGTACTATTTTTGCCACTACTACTACTGTTGTTTCTACAACTACCACTACTAGAACTATGGGTACTACTTTTGCTGCTACTATTTCAGCTACTACTGCAGCTACTAATACAACAACAACTACTACTACTACTACCCCTACTCTACTACTACTATGATTGCTGCTGTTACGGCTACTGCTTCTACTACCACTACTACTACTGTTGTTGTTGTTGCTACTGTTGCTCCTATTATAACCACTACTACTACTGTTGTTGTTTCTACTATTGCTACTGCTATTATTACTACAACTTCTACTAATGCCTCTGCTGCTATTGCAACTACTACTACTACTACTTTTACAACTATTGCTACAACTACAACTACCACTACAACTACTACTACAACTGCAACAACATTTACGACGACTACTACTACTACTACTATCACTTCTCCTACAATAACAACATTGACTACTTCTCATACAACTACTACCACTGCTACCCTCGCTACTGCTACAACTACGGCTACTACTACTACTACCACTGCTATTGCCACTCCTACTTCTGCTACTGTTACTACTACTGCCACAACTACAACTATTACTGCTTCTACCACTACTACTACAACTGCTACTACTAATACTGTAAGTACTACAACTAATACTACGGCTACTGCTACAATTGTTATTGCTACCACAACTACTACTACTACTGCTACTACTGCTACATCTACTGTTCGTACTTCAGCTACTACAATAGCTACTATGACTACTACTAGTACTACTACAACTATAACTACTATTATTACAACTACAACTACTACTACAACTACTTCTCCTACTACTACTATTACTGCTACTCCAACTACTAATACTATTATTGCTACTCCTACTACTACAACACCGACTGCTCCTACTGCTACTCCAACTGCTACTACAACCACTACTCCCCCTATTACTACAACCACTACTCCTCCTAATATTATTACTACTATTGCTACTACAACTACTACTGTTACAACTACTGCTACTATTGCTACTACTACTACTACTACTGCTACAACTACAACTCCTACTACTACTGCTACTGTCATTACTCCTAATGCTGCCACTAATATTACTACTGCTACTCTGACTACTCCAACTACTATTGTTGTCGCTACTACTGCCACTAATGCTACTGTTACTTTTGCTACTACTACTTCTACTACTACTACTCCTACTACTACTACTTCTTCTATTACTACTACTGCTACTTCTACTACTACTGATAATACAATCACAACTACTATTACTACTATTATTCCTACTACAATTGCTACTACTACTACTATTTCTTCTATTATTACTACTTATTACTCCTACTATTACTATTATTACTACTACAACTGCTACGATAGCTACAATTACTATAATTGCTGGTACTACTACTATTGCTGCCGCTAATATTACAACAACAACGACTGCTACGGCTGCTGCTACTACTATTACTACTACAATTGCTACTACTATTGCTACTACTATAGCAACTGCTACTGCTGCTACATCTACTACTACTTCGGCAACTACTTGAGCTACTACTACTACAAGAGCTATGACTACTACTCCGACTACAGCAGCTAATGCTACTCCTACTGCTACAATTGCTATTGCTACAACTACTGCTACTACTACTATTATTTCCACTACTACATCGGCAACTACTGCTGCTGCTACAAATACCACTACTACCACTACTACTACTAATGCTGCTACTACTAATACTACAACTACTGCTACATTTGCTGCTGTTGCTACCACTACTACTACTTCTACTATTGCTACTGCTCCTACCACTACTTTGTATACTAATACTACTACTATTACTACAACTGCTACTATAAGTACTACTACAACAACTACAACTATTGCTACGACTACTACTGCTACTACTTCTGCTACTATTGCTACTATTGCTTCTGCCACTACTACTGCGAGTACTACTTCTGCTACTGCTACTGCTACTACTACGTTTTATTACTACTCTTGCAACTACTGATATTACTACTGCTACAACAGCTACTACTACGGCTACTACTCCCACTACTACAATTCCTGCAACTACTCTCGCTACAACTGCTACTACTCCTACCCTAATACTACTACTTACACTACTACTACTGCTCCAACCACTACTATTGTTGCAGCCACTACTACAACTGCTACTACTACTACGACAACCACTACTGCTACCATTGATACTCCTACCCTGCTACTATTACTACTTCGACTACTACTACTGCTGCTGCTACTCCTACTATTACTACTATTGTTGCAACTATTACTTCTACTACTGCTACTCCTACTGATGCTACTTCTACTACAACAACTACTGCTAATTTTGATACTATTACTACCCCAACTACTAGTGTTGCTACTATAACTACTGCAGCTATTATCGGTACTACTACTATTGCTACTATTACAACATGCACTACTACTATTGCTATTGTTACTGAGGCTACTGTTGCTATTGTTGCTCCTACTTGCACTACAGCAACAATTACTACTACTACTACTACTACTACTACACTAATGCCACTACTACTTCAACTACTACAAGTATTTCTGCTAATACTACTTCATCTACTTCGACGACGACTAATACTACTAGTATTGTTATTGCTGCTTCTACTGTTGTTGCTCCTACTTTTGCTACTCCTATTACTATGACTATTGCTATTAATACTACCGTTACAACTTCCACTACGGCTTAAATGACTACTACTACAATTACAATTGCTACTACTACTACTACTACTACTACTCCGTCGGCTACTGCTACTGCTACTACCACTACTATTGCTACTATTGCTACTATTGCAGCTACACTCCAACTGCTACTACTACTGCTACCACTAGTACTACTCCTACTACACCTTCTGCTGCTACTACTACTGCTGCTGCTGGTTCAACAAATACTACAACTACTGCTCAAACTACTACTAGTACTCCTACTATTGTAACTATTGCTGCTGCTACAACTAATACTTCTGCTACTCCTTTGAATACTTCTACTACTACTATTACTACTTCTTGTACTGCTACTACTACTACTACTGCTACTACTACTACTATAGCTGCTGCTACTATTACTTTCACCAATGATACTCCTGTTATTAATGCTGCTATTACAACTTCTACTACTACAATAGCAACTGCTACTCCTACTACTATTGCTTCTTCTACTACAACTACAGCTCCTTCAACTACTATCGCTTCAACTATGATTGCTACTACTTTTATTGCTACTACTATGACTGCTACTTCTACTACTACTGCTAATACTACTCCAACAACTATTGCTGCTACTATAGCTACTCCTATATCAACTGTTGCTACTACTTCTGCTGCTCATACTACTACTATTCACGCTACCACTATTACTGCAGCTATTGCTACTACTACTCCTGCTCCTTCTCCTACTACTACAACTAATGCTACTCCAGCTACTGCCACTATTGCTATTATTACTACAGTTGATGCTACAATAGTTGCAACTACTACAATTGCTACTACTACTGCTACTACGACTTTTGCCACTACTACTACTACTACTACTGCGACTACTCCTACTATTGCTACTACTACTGCTACAACAACAAAGACTACTACTATTGTTGCAATTACTAATACTGCTACACCTACTACTACTACTACTACTGCCACTACTTCTCATATTACTATTACAAATGCTACAACTATTTATGCTACTATTACTACTACAACTACTCCTCCTACTATTGCTATTACTACAACTGCTCTTGCTACTACTAAAACAACTGCTCCGGCTACTACTACTGCTACTCCTACTACTACTACTGCTATAACAACAAAGACTACTACTATGGCTGCTATTGCTCCTACTACTACTTCTAGTAATACTACTACCTGCACTAATGCTGCTGCTTCGGCTGCTGCTGCAACTACTACTAAAACAACTGCTCTGGCTACTACAACTCATACTGCTACTACTTCTTCTACTACTTTATCTACTCCTGCTTCTGCTACTACTACTAGTAGTACTACTGCTACAACAACTGCTATTATTGCTACTATTACTACAATTGGTACTCGTACAACTACTGCTAGTATGACTACTAGTACTACTGCTTCTGCTTCTACTACTACTATTGTAGTTGTTGTTTTTGTTGCTACTACTATGCCTACTACTTCTACTATTACTACTACAATTATTGCTGCTACTGGTGCAGTTGTTGCGGCAGCTACTACGACTACTACTACCGCTACTACTTCTCCCCCTACTTCTACTAATGTTACTACTACTAGTACAAGTAATACTCTGCTGTTTGTACTACTTGTACTAGTACTACTGTTGTTGTTGCTACTGCCACTATTGCTATTATTACTACAGTTGATGCTACAATAGTTACAACTACTACAATTGCTAATACTACTGCTACACTACTTTTGCCACTACTACTACTACTACTGCGACTACTCCTACTGCTGCTACAGCTACTCCTACTACTAATTCTACAACTACTACTACTACCGCAATTGCGACAGCTACCCCTACTACTACAACTAATGCTACTCCTGCTCCTCCTACTATTGCTATTACTACTACTACTCCTACTCCTTCTCCTACTACTACAACTAATGCTACTTCTACTTCTGTTGCTTCAACTACTACTACTACAACTACTACTCCTCCTAGTGCTGCTATTATGACTTCTGCTACTACTACTCCTAGTGCTGCTATTATGACTTCTGCTACTACTACTCCTCCTACTACCACTACAACTACTACTACTACTAATACTTCTACTTCTACTACTACTACTACACTACTGCAAGTACTACTACTCCTCGTACTGCTACTATTACTACTATTGCAACTACAACCACTACTCCTCCTACAATTATTACTGCTGTTGCTACTACTACTACTGCTACTACTACTACTCATACTACTACTGCTACTACTATTACTCCTAATACTGCCACAACTACTATTGTTATCGCTACTAATGCAACTGTTACTATTGCTACTAATGCTACTACTACTTCCATTACTACTCCTACTTCTTCTATTACTACTATTCCTACTTCTACTACTACTAATACAACAACTACAACTACTAGTACTACTACTATTCCTATACAACTGCTACTACTACTACTATTTCTTCTATTACTAATAATTACTACTACTACTATTACTGTTATTACTACTACAATTGCTACCACTTCTACAATTACTACGATTCCTTCTACTACTACTACTACTATGATTCCTAATATTAGAATAACTACTACAACTACGACTGCTGCTGCTACTATAACTACCACAGGTACTACGACAACTACTACTATTGCTACAGCTATTACCATTGCTATTGTTGCTACATCTTCTACTAGTGCTACAACTACTTGTGCTACTACTACTACAAGAGCTATGACTACTACAGCGACTATAGTTGCTAATGCTACTACTACTGCTACAAATACTGTTACTACTACTACTATTATTGCTACTATAGAGGCTACTACAGCTGCTACTACAAATAGTACAACTAGGACTACCACTACAACTACTATTGCTATTATTACTACTATGCCAGCTCCTACTACTACTACTACTACTAAAGCTACTGCTAGTCCTCCTACTACTACTATTAGTATCACTACTACTATTACTGCTAAAACTTCTACTACTACTACTACTACTACTACTACAACTACTACACTACTACGGCGATTCCTCCCGCTCCTATCCGCTCTTACTACTACTGCTACAGCTACTACTACAACTAATCATACTACTACTGCTATAGTTACTACTACTATGACACTACTACTAATACAACAACTACTTCTAGTAATACTACTACTACTACTACTACTATGACAGTACTACTACAACAACAACTGCTACTATGGCTACTGTTGCTACTGGGACTACTACTGTCCCAACTACTTCCACTACTCTAGCTACTACTTCTACTACTATTACTACTGCTACTACTACTCTTACTACAATAGCTATTTCTACTACAACTGCTATAGCTACTACTACTACTAATGCTATGACTGCTACGACTGCTACTACTACTACTACTACTACTGCTGCTGCTGCTGCTACTACAACTACTACTACACTACTACTAATACTACTACTACTACTACTACTACTACTACTACTACTACTGCTGCTGCTGCTGCTGCTGCTGCTGCTATGACAACTACTACAACTACTACTATTGCTACTACTACTCCTATTGCCACATGCAATACTTTTACTACTACTACTTCTACTAGTACTACTATTACTACTAGTACTACTAGTACAAGTACAACTGCCACTATTGCGACAGTACTACTAGTGCCACAACTACTACTATGGCTACTACTGCTACTGGGACTACTATTGCTCCGGCTATTGCACTACTCTTACTACTACTTCTACAACTATTACTACTACTACTACTACTACTACTGCTGCTGCTACTATAATAGCTGTTACTGCTACGACTGCTATAGCTTCTACTATTGCTACTATTGCTATGACTGCTACGATAGCTACAACAGCTACTACTACTGCTGCTTCTATTGCTACTACTACAACAGGTGCTAAAACTACAACTGTTACTACTGCTACTATAGCTACTACTGCTATTAATGCTACTACTACTACTACCGCTGCTACTACTACTACCACTATTACTACTACCCCTGATGTTGCTGCTACTGCTGTTGTTGCTACTATTACTACTACTACTACTACTACTACTACTACTACTACTACTACTACTACTACTACTACTACTACTATTGCTACTACTGCTACCACTGCTTCTTATACTACAACTATTATGTTACTACAAGTGCTACTGCTACTACAACAACTACTACTACTTCTTCTACTACTACTACTACTACTGCGACTACTAGTCAGACTATTGCTGCTTCTACAACTACTTTTGCTACTACTCCTACTACTATAATTGCTACAATTGCTACTATTATGGCTACTAATCCCACTACAACTATTCTTGCAACTACTACTGCAACTACTATGACTGCTGCTAATACTCTAATGCTACTGCTACAAATTCCACTACTACTACTGCTCCAACCACTACTACTACAGCTACCACTACTACTACTGCTACTACTACTCCTCATCCTATTACTACTACAACCACTACTGCTACGACTGATACTCCTACTATGCTACTACTATTACTACTTCAACTACTACTACTCCTACTATTGTAACTATTGGAGTTGCTTCAACTGTTACTTCTGCTACTCCTTCGAATACTTCCATTACTACTATTACTACTACTGCTACTGCTACTACTACTACTACTACTGCTGCTACTGCTGCTACTACTACCACTACTACTGCTACTGCTACTACTACTACTACTACTACTACTACTACTACTACTACTACTACTACTACTACTATTATTTTCACCAATGATACTCTTGTTACTACTGCTACAATTACAATTTCTACTACTACTATAGCAACTGCTACTCCAGCTACTATTGCTATTGCTACTACTGCACCTACTGCAACTACTACAAATACTGCTACTTCTGCAACTAATGCTACTACTACTATTGCTACAACTACTAGAATAACAACTACCACTACTACTACAACTGATACTGCTACTACGGCTGCCATGATTACTACTACTACAACTATTTTTACTCTTGCTACTACTTCTACTACTATTGCTACAACTTCTAGTACTTCTACTACTGACCCTACTATTACTAGTAGTACTATTCCAACAACTACTAAACCTACTACTACAACTACTACGATAGTTACTACTACTACTATTGCTATTATTGCTACTACTGCTGCTACGGCTACGGCTACTACCACTGTGGCTGCTGCTACTACAACTACTACTTCTCCTAATTCTACGACTACCGCTACTACTACAACTACTGTTACTTCTGCTACTGCTACAACTAATATTACTACTACAACTGCTGCTACTACAACATCTACTACTGCAACTAATGCTACGACTACTACTAGTATAGTTACTGCTACTAATACTACTATTACTGCCCCTTCTACTACTAATACTGGTACTATCACAACTACTACTGCTACTACTACTACTGTTGCTGCTTCTCAACTACTATTGATATTGCTACTATTTTTTTTACTAATCATACTCCTACTACTATAGCTTCTATTCATACTACTACTACTACTACTGCAATTGCAACCGCTACCCCTACTAGTACTACTCCAGCTCTTTCTACTATTGCTACTACTAATACCACTACTACTAATATGGTGGCCACTACTATTTCTATTACTACTTCTACTACTACCATAGCTACAATTACAACTAGAACTACTACTACTACTACTATGGCTGCTACGACTACTACAGCGACTACTACTACTTCTTCTACTACAAATACGACTGCGACTACTACTAATACTATGACTTCTACTACTATAGCTACAACTACAATAACTACTGCTGCTGCTGCTGCTATCACTAATACTACAACTATTACTGCTACTATTACTACTAATACTACTACTACTACAACTATGACTACTATTTCTACTACAACAACAACTACTACTACTGCTTCTACTACAACTACTGCCACTGCTACTCCTGCGCCTACTACTTCTGCTACTACTACAAGTTCTGCTCTTGGTACTACTGCTATTACTGCTACTACTATAACTGCTGCTGGTTCTGCAACTACTGCTACTATTACTACTCTTACAACTACTACAATAACAACAACTGCTACTAGTACTCCTGCTATTGGTACTACACCTGCCATGACTACTACTACTACTTCTGCTACTATTGCTACCACTACCACAATTTCTACTACTACTAAACTACTACTACAACTACTACGACTGTTACTACTGCTACTACTACTATCATCGCTGTTGCTACTACTACTACTACTACTACCGCTTCTCCTACTACTACAACTTCTCCTATAGGTACTACAATGACTGCTGTTGCTGCTGTGACTACAGATACTATTGCTACTAGAATTGCTACTTTTGATACTATTGTTGCTTCTACTATTGCTTCAACTATTATTACTACTTCTACTACTACTTTTGCTACTAGTACCACTACTACTGCTACTGCTACTACGACTACTGCTACAACAACTACTACTACTATAGCTACTAATACTACTATTACCACTACAACCTTAACAACTACTACAGCTACTACTTACAACTACTACTACTAGAACAATAAGAACTTCAACCACTAGTGCTGCTGCTACTACTATTACTATTGCTACTACAATTGCATCTATGACTACTGCAACTACTACTATTACTACAATTACTACCACAACAACAACTATTTCTACTATTACTTCTACCACTAGTACTACTATTTCTCCAACAATAAAAACTGCTGCTGCTATTGCTACTACTACTGCTCCTACTAATACTACTTCTACTATTGCTACAACTGCTGCTACTATTACTGCTGTTGCTACTGCTTCTACTGCAAATACTACAAGTACTACTGCTACTACAACTCCGGCTTCTACTACAACTACTACTAGAAGTACTGCTACTACTTTTGCTACCACTACTGCTGCTGCTGCTGCTGCTACTACTACTACTACTATTTGTGCTACTATTGCTAGTACTACAACTACTACTACTACTACAACTACTACTAGTATTACTACTACTAGTACCACCACTACTACTACTACAACTACTACTATTGCTTCTACCACTAGTATTGTTGCCATTACTGCTACTACTAGACCTACTGCTACTATTACGACGACTACTACTACTACTACTACTCATATTACTATTAGAATTGCTAAAATTATTTTTGCTACAATTACTACTACGACTTCTACTCCTACTATTGCTATTACTACAGCTACTCCTACTACTACTACTACTACTGCTACTACTCCTTCTACTACTACTGCTACAACAACAAAGACTACTACTATTATTGCAATTACTACTACTGCTACACCTACTACTACTACTACTACTACTGCCACTACTTCTCATATTACTATTACAAATGCTACAACTATTTCTGCTACTATTACTACTACAACTACTACTCCTACTATTGCTATTACTACAGCTACTCTTGCTACTACTACTACTACCACTACTACTACTGCTCCAACTACTACTGCTACTACTGCTGCTACTCCTACTACTACTGCTGCTATAACAACAAAGACTACTACTATGGCTGCTACTGCTCCTACTACTACTTCTAGTAATACTACTACTTGCACTAATGTTGCTGCTTCTGCTGCTGCTGCAACTACTACTAATACAACTGCTCCGGCTACTACAACTCATACTGCTACTACTTCTTCTACTACTTTATCTACTCCTGCTTCAGCTACTACTACTAGTAGTACTACTGCTACAACAACTGCTATTATTGCTACTATTACTACAATTGGTACTCATACAACTACTTCTAGTATGACTACTAGTACTACTGCTTCTGCTTCTACCACTACTATTGTAGCTGTTGTTTCTGCTGCTACTACTATGCCTACTACTACTACTATTACTACTACTATTACTGCTGCTACTGTTGCAGTTGCTGCGGCAGCTACTACGACTACTACTACCGCTACTACTTCTCCCCCTACTTCTACTAATGTTACTACTACTAGTACAGGTAATACTCTGTTGCTTGTACTATTCGTACTAGTACTACTGCTGTTGCTGCTACTGCCACTATTGCTATTATTACTATAGTTGATGCTACAATAGTTACAACTACTACAATTGCTACTACTACTGCTACTACTACTTTTGCCACTACTACTACTACTACTACTACGACTACTCCTACTACTGCTACTACTACTGCTGCTACTGCTACTGCTACTACTGCAACAGCTACTACTACTACTACTTCTACAACAACTACTACTACTGCAATTGCGACAGCTATCCCTACTACTACTGCTCTTGCTCCTTCAACTATTGGTACCACTAATACCACTACTACTAATACGGCGGCTAATACTGTTGCTATTACTACTTTTGCTACTACCACAGCTATAATTACTACTACTTCTTCTACTTCTACTACTGCTACGGCTGCTACGATTACTACTACGACTACTTCTACTACTTCTACTACAACTACGACTACGACTACTACTGTTTCTATTACTACTTTTGCTGCTACTACAGCTATAATTACTACTACTTCTACTACTTCTACTACTGCTACGGCTGCTACGATTACTACTACGACTACTTCTACTACTTCTACTACAACTACGACTACGACTACTACTTATATTACTCCTTCTACTACTATTGCTACTAGTACAACAACTACTACTGCTTTTGCTACTATCACTAATACTACTCCTACTATAACTACAACTACAACTACTATTTCTACTGCAACAACTACTACTACTTATACTAGAACTACTTCCACAGCTACTGCTATGCCTACTACTACTACTACTACTACAAGTTTTTCTATTGCTACTACTGCTACTACAACTACTACTATAACTACTACTACTACTACAGCTACTACTACTGCTACTACAAGTTTTGCTATTGCTACTACTACTACTACTATAACTACAACAACAACAACTACTACTACTACAACTGCTACTACTACTACGGCTTCCACGACTACTACTACTACTTCTGCTACCAGTGCTACCACTTCTACAACTTCTACTACTACTAAAAGTACTACTACATCTACTACGACTATTACTACTGCTACTACTGCTATTATCGCTATTACTACTACTACTACTTCTTCTTCTTCTCCTACTACTACAACTTTTGCAACTACAACTACACCTACTGGTACTACAATGGATACTACTACTGCTACAACTATTATTACTACGACTACTGATACTACAGCTACTTATGCTACTATTGCTACTTCTGCTACTATTTCAACTATTATTACTACTTCTCCTACTACTTCTGCTACTACTACCACTGCTAATGCTACTACTACTACTACTACTATTGCTACAAAAACTACTACTACTATAGCTACTAATACTACTATTACTACTACAACCACAACAACTACCACAGCAACTACTACTACTAGTTCGACAACAACTGCAACTTCTACTACTGCTGCTACTACTATTGTTATTGCCACACTTACTACTACTACTACTACTACTGCCGCTACCACTACTATGACTGCTGCTATGCTAATACTTCTGTTGTTCTTGTCGCTACTACTACTACTACTACAATTGCATCTACAACAACTACAACTACTACTCTTACTACAACAACTACTACTATTGCTACTACAATAACAACAACAACAACTACTACTACTTCTACCACTACTACTACTATTTCTCAAACCAAAACTACTGCTGCTACTATTGCTATTGCTACAACTACTGCTATTGCTACTGCTACTACTACTACTAATACTACTTCTACTACAGCTACAACTACTGCAATTATTACTACTGCTGCTACTGTTTTTACTACAAATACTACTAGTACTATTGCTACTACTTTCACTACAATTACTACTGCAGCTACTACAACTACTACTACAACTGCTGCGGTTGCTGCTACTGCTGCTACTATTATTACTACTACTGCTACTGCTGCAACTACTACTACTGCTACCACTACTACTGCATCTACTGCAACTACAACTACTACTTCTGCTACTACTTCTGCTACAACTACTGCTACTACTCCTACTACTACTACTGCTACAACAACAAAGACTACTGCTGCTGCTGCTGCTACTCCTAATACTACTAACACCGAAATGTTGCTACTTCTGCTGCTGTAGCAACTTCTACTCATACAACTACTCTGACTACTACTACTAATACCACTACTACTTCTTTTACTACTTTATCAACTCTTGCTTCTGCTATTAGTACTACTACTATTGCTACAACTACTTCTGTTATTGCTACTATTACTACAACTGCCACTGCTACTAGTACTGCTAGTACTACAACTACTACTGCTGCTACTACTTCAACTACTACTGTTGCAGCTACTACTCCTATAACTACTGCTATAAATATTACTACTACCACTTTTAATACTGCTGTTGCAGCTACGGTTGCTGCCACACCTGCTATGACTGCTACTATTGCTACTACTTCTCAACCTACTACTACTAATTTTACTACTACTATTACGAGTAACAATACAACTTATTGTAATACAAGTACTAGTAATACTGCTGCTGTTGCTACTGCTACTATTGCTATTACTACTGCAGCTGATGCTACAACAGCTACAACAACTACTACTTCAACTACTACAACAACTACTACTACTGCTACTACTACTTCTACAACTGCTACTACTACTTCTACAACTACTACTACTATTGCTAATACTGCTACTTCAACTACTAGAAATGATACTACTACTACTACTACTATTACTACAGTGGCTACTACTACTACTTCTACTACTACTACTACTACTACTATTTCTACAAGTACAATTGCTGCCGCTACTGCTATTACTACTACTCCTACTACTACTGCTACTTTTACAACCACAACAACCACTACTACTACTATTACTACTACAACAACTTCTATTATTCCTGCAGCTACTACTACAACTACTACTCTTACAACTTCCCCCACTAATACTACTATTGCTACTAGTATTACAGCTACTACAGCTACTGTTGCTTCAACTACTACTACTACAAGTATTACTAATACTACTTCTGCTACTACTACAACTACTAGTACTACTGCTACAACTACTACTCCTCCTGCTACTACTACAATAATGATTGCTATTGCTACTACTATCGCATCTACTACTGTAACTACTACCAAGACAACAACAACAACTACTAGTACTCCTCCTCCTACTAAAACTACTTCTACTGTTACTACTACTATCACTACTACTTCAACTACTTCAACTATTCTACTGTTACTCCTACTACCTCCTCCGGACTACTACGACAACAACTACCACACTATTGCTACTGCTACTCACTGCTACAATTACCCCCTCACACTGTTACTACTACTACTTCGGCTACTGCTGTTGCTACTGTTCAATTCCTTGTACTCACCAACAACAACTACTGCTACTACTATTCACTTACTACAACAACAACAATGCTACTCCTTCTACTTCCTACCAACTTCTACTACCATTCCTTTCTCACAACAACAACAAAACAACTACTACTTACTATAATGACTACTACTACAACTATAGCAACTACAACTATTACGACTACTACTACTGCTACTGCTACTACAACTTCTACTAGAACAACTACTACTGCTACCACTTCTACTACTACTATTATCACTACTATTACTTGTACTACTACTACTACAACAACTACTAGTACTACTACTCCACCTACTACTTCTACTACTACTACTACTACTATCACTACTGCTACTACGACTACTGCTACTATTTCTACCACTACTCCTAAAATAATTTCTACCATTACATTTGCTGCAAGTGTTACTACCACTACTACTACTCAAATTTCTACTACTACTACTATTACCACCACCACTACTACTCCAGCTACTGCTGCTGCTATAACTACTACCACTCCTGCTACTACTACGACAACTACTACTGCTACTACGACTACTGCTACTACCTCTACTAATACTAATACAGCTACTACTACAACACTACTGCTACAACTACTACAACAAGCGTTGTTACTACTACAGCTACTCCAATAATTACTAATACTACAACTACTACCACTTCTTCTTCTACTACTACTACTACTACTTCTACTACGACCACTGCTATTACTACAAGTACTCCTACTGCTACTACAACTACTCTTACTAATACTACTGCTGCTGCCACATTGTCTACTACTACTACTACTACTACTAATGCTACAACTAATTCTACCACTAATATTGTTACTCCTCTTCCTACCATAACTACAACTACCAATGCTAGTGCTACTACTGCTACTACAACTACTATTATGACTACTACTAGTACTACTAGTACTACTACTACAATAGCAACTTCTACTACTACTACAACTACTACTGCTACTACTACCCCTCTTGCAATAGCTACTACTACTACTACTGCTACTCCTGCTACTACTACTACAACAACTACTACTACTACTGCTATTGCTGCTACTGCTACTATCTCTATGACTACTAAAACAGCTACTACTATTACACTTCTACTGCGACTACAACTACAAGCACTGCTACAACTCCAATGACTTCGACTATTACTACTATTAATACTACCACTACTACAACTACTACTATGACTACAACTACTCCAACTATTACTACTACTACTACAACTGCTGCTACTACTACTTTTACTACTACTACTATGACTAGTACTTCTACTACCACTACTGCTACTACTGCTATTACTCCTACTACTACAATAACTACACTTACTAATACTACTACTACAGCAACTTATTCTTCTGCTACTACTACTAATAGTACTACTACTACTACTACTACTACTGCTGCTGCTGCTGCTGCTACCACTACTACTATGACTCCTCCTCCTATTATGACTACAACTACCAATACTATAACTACTAATGCTACTACTACTACTACTACTACTACTAGTACTTCCTCTACTATTACTACTTCTACTACTACTATAACTACTACTATAATTTACTACTACTGCTACTACTACCACTACTACTGTTGCTACAACTACTACTGCTTCACCTACTACTACCACTGTTACTACTACTACTAATTATATTACTATTACTATTGCTATAACTATTACTACTTATATTACTGCTACTATTGCTACAACTATTACTACTGTTACTACTACTACTACTACTACTACTACTACTACTATACTACTACTACTATGACTACTACTACTACTACTACAACCACTACTCCTATTACTGCTATTACTACTGCTACTACTACTAATAGTAATAGTAGTGATTGTAATATGAGTAGTAGTAGTAGTAGCAGATGGAGTTGTAGTTGTAGAAATAGTAGTGGTTGTAATATGAGTAGTAGTAGTAGTAGTAGTAGTAGTAGTAACAATAGTAGTAGTTGTAGAAGTAGTAGCTATAGTAGTAGTAACTGTAATAGTAGATGTAGTGGTTGTAGTAGTAGTAATAGTAGTAATAGTTGCAGTAGTAGTAGTAACAATAGCAGTAGGAGTAATAGTTATAGCTGTAGTGGTAGTAGTTGTAGTAGTAGCAATAGTAGTATCAGTAGCAGTAGGAGTAGTTGTTGTAGAAATAGTAGTAGCATCAGTAGTAGTAATTTAGTATTAGTAGTCGTAGTAGTAGTAGTACGAGTTGGAGCAGGAGTAGTCGTTGTTGTTGTGGTAGTAGTAGTAGGAGTAGTAGTTGTAGGAGTAGTAGTAGTAACTATAGTAGGAGTAGGAGTAGGAGTAGTAGTAGTTATAGTAGTTGTAGTAGTAGTAATGATAGTAGTAATAGTAGTAGTAATAGTAGTATAGGAGTAGTAGCAGTAGCAGTAGTAGTAGCAGTGGTCGTAGAAGTAGTTGTAATTGTATTATTATTAGTAGTAGAAGTAGTAGTTGAAGTAGTATGGTGGTGGTGGTAGTAGTTATTGTTGTTGTAGTCATAGTAGTAGTGGTGGTAGTAGTCAGACTAGTAGTAGTAAGATTAGTACTAGTAGTAGTTATTATTGTTGTTGTTGGAGTAGCAGTAGGAGTAGCAATGGCAGCCAAAGTAGTAATAGTAGCAAAAGTTGTGATAGCAGCTGCAACAACAATAGGATTAAGAGTAGCAGTAGTAGTAGTAGGAGGAGCAGGAGTTGTAGTAGTAACAGGAGTAGGAGAAGTGGTAGTAGTAGTAGGTGTAGGAATAGTTGTAGTAGTAGCGCAAGTAGGAGTAGGAGTACCCGTAGTAATTCTGCTATTGCTGCTACTACTATTGCTAGTAGAACCACTGCTACTTCTTCTACTACTATTACTTTCGCTGCTACTACGATTGCTACTATTATGGCTACTACTTCTATTTCTTCCACTACTACTATTACTATTGCTACTATTGCTGTTACTACTACTGCAACAATTGCTACTACTACTACTAACAATACTATTACTTCTGCAACAACTACTACTGCTACTACAGCTACTTCTACTACTACTATTACTACTACTATTGCTACTGCTGCTTAAACAGCTACTGCTACTACTAATACTACTAAATCTACAATTACTATAGTTGCTAATACTAGTGATACTACAATAACAATGACTACAAGTACTACTCCATCTCCACCTACTATTATTGTTGTTATTGCTACTACTGCTACTGCTACTACTACTACTACCACCACTAGTACTCCTACTATTAGTAGAACTGCTACTACTACAACCACTACCACTACTGCTACAACTGCTATGATCATTACTTGTACTACTACTATTTTTGCTACAACTACTACTTCTAATGCTACAGTGCTACTGGTACTACAAATACTACTATTAATATTGTAGCTACTGCTGCTACTACTACTTCACCTACTACTAATACTTCTCCTACTATTACTACTCCTCCTCCTCCTCCACCTCCTACTACTACTGCTATTACTACTACAACAACAACTACTACTAATTCTACAGCAACTACTACTACTACTACTCCAACTCCAACTGCTACTTCCACTCCTACTGCTACTTCTCCTAATATTACATCTAATACTACAATTGCTACTAGTATTAGCAGTCGTAGCAATAGTAGTAGTAGTAGTAGTGGTAGTATTAGTTGTTGCAGTGGGAGCAGTTGTAGTAGTAGTTGTTGTTATTGTCATTTTTGTTGTTGTTATTGTAGTAGTAGTAGTAGTAGTAGAGTAGTGGTAGCACTAGTGGTAGTAGGGGAAGTAGTAGTACTTGTTATTGTAAGGGAAGTTGTAGTAGTGGTAGTAGAAGTTGTAGTGGTAGGAGAAGTAATAGTTGTAGTAGTAGTAGCAGTAGTAGTAGGAGGAGGAAGAGGAGAAGTAGTAGTAGTAGTAGTAGTAGTAGTCGTAGCAGTAGTAGCAATAGTAGTTGCAGTTGTACTAATAGTAGTAGTTATAGGAGCAATAGCTACGGTAGCAGTAGTAGTAGTAGTAGCAGTAACAGTAGTAGTCGCATTAGAAGTAGTAGTTGTAGTAGAAGAGGAGTTGTAGTAGTAGTAGCAGCAGCAGCAGTAGTACTAGGAATCGTAGTTATTGTAAGAGAAATAGTAGTAGTAGTAGTAGTAGTTATAGTTGTAGGAGAAGTAGTAGTAGTTGTTGTAGTAGAAGTAATCATAGAAGTAGTACTATTAATAGTGGTGGTGGTAGTACTAGTAGTAGTAGTAGTAGTAGTAGTAGTAGTAGTAGTAGTAATAGTAGATGTAGTAGTAGCAGTAGTAGTAGATGTAGTAGTAGCAGTCGTAGCAGCAGCAACAGCAGTAGTGGTGGTAGTATTAGTAGTTGCTGTGGGAGTAGTAGTAGTTGTTGTTGTAGTTGTTGTAGTGGTTGTTGATGTTGTTGTTGTAGTAGTAGTAGTAGTAGAAGTAATAGTAGCACTAGTGGTAGCAGGAGAAGCAGTAGTAACTATTATTGTAAGGGAAGTTGTAATAGTAGTAGTAGAAGTGGTAGTAATAGGAGAAGTAGTAGTAGTAGCAGTTGTAGTAGCAGCAGCAGTAGTAGTACTAGTAGTAGTAGCAGCAGCAGTAGCTATTGGAGCATGAGAAGAAGTTCTAGCAGTTGCGGTAGTAGTGGTAGTAATAGCAGGAGTAGCAATTATAGTCATTGTGGTAGTAGTAGTAGCTGTAGTAGTGGCAATAGTAGTAGTAGCAGTAGTAGTTGTTGTTGTTGTAGCAGCAACGCTAGTATTAAAAGTAGTAGTAGTAATAGTTATAGAAATAGTGGAACCAGCAGTAGTAGTTGCTATAATAGTAAAAGTAGAGTTCTCAATAGTAGTAGTAGTAGTAGCTGCAGCTGTAGTAGTATGAGAAGTAGTTGGAATAGCAATAGCAGTAGTAGTAGTTGTGGTAGTAGTAGTAGTAGCAGTAGTAGCAGTAGTAGCAGTAGTAGTAGCAGCAACAGCAACAACAGTAGTACTGGGAGTAGCAGTAGTTGTAGCAGTACTAGCAGTAGCTGTTGTAGTAAAGCAGCAGTAGTAGTAGCTATAAGAGGAGTAGAAGTAGTATGGGTAGTTGTAGCCGTAGTAGTAGTCATCGTGGGGACTGTGCTCTTGTTTTAGTTGTTGTAGTCGAAGTAGTAGTAGCAGTAGTCGTAGTCGTTGTAGAAATAGTAGTAGCCGTAGATGTAGTAGTTGAAGACGTAGTTGAAGTAGGGGGAGTAGTAGTAATAGTTGTGGCAGCTGTAGTTGTAGTAGCAATGATTATAATGGTAGAAGGGGGTAGTAGTATTAGTTGTAACATAAGTAGTAGTTGCAAGAGCAGTAGTATTAGTAGTAACAAAAGTAGTAGTTGCAGTAGCAGTAGTAATAGCCATAGTACTAGCAGTAGTAAGAGCAGTAGTAGCAATTGTAGTAGACGTAGTAGCAACAGCTGTAGTAGTAGGAGAAGCAATTGTAGTAGTAGCAGGAACAGCAGCAGCAGTAATAGTAGTGGTAGTAGTAGTGGTAGTAGTAGTACTAGTTGTAGCATTACTAGTAGTAGCATTCGTTGTAGTAGTAGTAGCAGTTGCCGTACTAGTAGTGGTAGTTGTAGAAGTAGTTGCAGTATTAGTAGTAGCAGTAGTAGTAATAGTAGTAGTAACTGTAGCAGTAGCTGCAGCTGTAGTAGTAGTATTCATAGAAGGAGCAATAGCACTAGCAATAGTAGTAGTAGTAGCGGTAGTAATACTAGTAGTAGTAGTAGCAGTAGCAACTGCTACAGCAGTTGTGGTATTAGTACTAGTATTAGTAGTAGTAGTAACAACAGTAGTAGTAGCAGCAGTAGTAGTAGTAGTAGCAGCTACAATGGTAGTAGTTGGAGTAGTAGTAGTTGCCATAGCAGTAGTGTGGGTATTAATAGTAGTAGTAGTAGCAATAGTATTAATAGAAGTAGGAGTAGTTGTAGCAATAGTAGTAGTAGTAGTAGTAGTAGTAGTAGTAGTAGTGTAGTAGTATTATAATAAGTTTTAGTAATAGTTGTAGTAGAAGTTGTAGGAGTAGCAGCAAAATTAGTAGCAGTGGTAGTAGAAGTTGTAGTAGTAATAGTTGTAGCAGTAGTCACAATAGTAGCAGCCGTAGTAGTGGTAGTAATCGCACAGTAGCAGCCGTAGTAATAGTAGTAGTAGTAGTAGCAGTGGTAGTAGTGGTAGCTATAGAGCAGTAGTAGAAGTACTAGCATTAGCAGTAATACTAGAAGCAGCAGTACTAGTAGCAGTAGTAGTAGAAGCTGTAGTTGAGTAGTAGTTGCAGCAGTAGTAATAAAAGTAGTAGTAGCAGTAGTAGAAGGAGAAGGAGAAGCAATAATAGTAGTAGCTGTAGAAGTTGTAGTAGCTATCGTAGTAAGAGTAGTTAGAGTAGCAGTTGCAGTAGCAATAGTAGTAGGACCAGTAGTTGTGGTCGAGGTAGTGGTAGCAGTAGTAGTGTTAGTAGCAGTAGCAATTATTGTAGTAGTAGTTGTTGCTATTGTCGGAGCAGCTAGAGCTTTAGTTGTAGTAGTAGCAGTAGCCGTAGTAGTAGCTGCAGTTGTAGTAGTATTAGTCATAGCAGTAACAATAGCAATAGCAGCGGTAGTAGTGGTTTTAGTAGTACTACTAGCAGTAGCAGCTGCCGCAGTAATTGTAGTAGTAGTACTGGTATTAGTAGTAGTAGTAGTAACAATAATAGTAGTAGGTATAGGAGGAGGAGGAGTAGTAGTAATAGTAGTAGCTGCAATAGTAGTAGTAGTAGTAGTAACAGCTGTAGCAGTAGTAGTAGGAGGAGTAGTAGTAGTAGTAGGAGTAGTATCGGTAGTAACAGTAGTAGTACAGTAATAGTAGTAGTACTAGTAGTACTAGCAAAAGTAGTAGTAGTTGTTGTAGTAGTAGTAGTATCAGTATCAGTAGTAGTCGTAGTAGAAGTTGTAGCAGCAGTAGCAGAAGGTGTAGCAGCTGCAGTAGCAGCAACTGTTGCAGTAGTTGTAGTAGTGGTAGTAATAGGAGTAGTACCCTCCGTAGTAGCAATTGTAGTAGTATTAGCAGTCGTGGTTGTAGTAGAAATAGTAGTAGTAGCAGTAACAGTAAAAGTAGCAGTACTAGCAGTAGTAGCAGTGGAAGCAATAGTAGCAACGGTAGAAGTAGTAGCAGTAGTAGTTGTTGTGATGGTGGTAGTAGCAATCATAGTAGTAGTAGTAGTAGTAATAGCAGTAGTCGTAGTAGTAGTAGCAGTTGTGGTACTACTGGTAGTAACAGTCATTGTAGCAGTAGAAGCAATAGTAGTAGTACTAGTTCTAGGAGATGTAGTAGAGGTAGTTGTTGTCATTGTTGTTGTAGGAGAAGTAGGGGTAGTCTTCATAGTTGTAGTAGTAGAAGCAATTGTAGAAGTAGTACTATTAGTAGTTGTAGTAGTAACAGTAGTAGCAGTAGTAGCAGCCGTAGAAGCAATAGTAGTAGCAGTAGCAGTAGTAGCAGTAGAAGAAACAGTAGTAGTAGTAGTAGTAGTAGTAGAAGCATCAACATTGGTAGTAGTAGTACCAGTAGCAATAAAAGCACAAGTAACAGTAGAAGTAGTGCTAGTATTAGTAGTAGTAGTAGTAGCAGTAGTTGTTGTAGTATGAAAAGTAGTTATAGTAGCAGTAGTAGTAGTTGTGGAAGTAGTAGTAGCAATAGTAGTGGTAGCAGTAGTAGTAGTAGCAGTAGCTGCAGCAGTAGTAATAGTAGTAATCGTAGTAATCGTAGTCGTACTATTAGTAATAGTAGTAGTTGTGGTTGGTGTATTACGAGCAGTAGTAGCAACTGAAGTAGCAGCAGTAGTAGTAGTACTTGTAGTACGTGTAGTAGTAGCAGTAGAAGTAGTAAGATTAGTAGTAGCAGTAGTAGTATTACTACTACGACTGCTGCTGCAACTATTTCTGGTGCTACGAGTGCTGCTGCTAATTCTAGTACTACAACAACTACTACTACTATCACTACTACTACCTCTATTACTACTACTACTACAACCATTACGCGGCTACATGTAGTACTATAGCCAACACAACTACTAATGTTACTACTACTACTGCTACTTCTTCTACCGCTACTACTACTACTACTGCTACTACTGCTACTGCAACTGTTACTACTATTACTGCTACTAGTACTACTGCTACTACTTTTACCACTACTGTTACTCCTGCTGCTACTACTGTTGCTGCTACTGCTAGCACACCTACTACTACTGCTACTCCAAATATTGCTATTACGGTCACTGCTACAACTACTCCGATTGCTACTCGTACCCCTACTCCTACGACTACTACTACCACTACTACTACTATTCCTCCTCCTCCTCATCCTCCAACCACAAGTCCTACTCCTGCTTCCGCTACTACTACTACTCCTAATGCTACTACTACTACTACCACAACTTGGACTACCACTCCTGCTCCAACTCCTACTGCAACCACTCCTCCAACAACTATAACTACTACAACTACTACTTCCACTACTACTACTGCTACTAGTTCTACTATCGCTACCACTACTACTGCTATTTCTACTACTATGACTACTGTTACTACTATTACCACTACAACTCCTATAACCACTACTATTATTATTATTATTATTATTATTATCGCTACTATTACTACTACTACAACTACTACTATTGTAGCTGGTACAACTACTACTTCTTCTACTATTAGTACAACTGCTACTACTCCTACTGCAACACCTTCTGGTACAACTACTACTACTACTACTACTACTACTACTACCATTGCTCCAATTACTAATACTCCAACTCAAACTCTTACTACTACTATAAATACATCTACAACTAATACTACTACTACTACTACAACTACTACCACTAATACTACTACTATTACAACAACAACAACAACTACTACTACTACTCTTGCTCTTACCACTACTACAAATACTCGTACTCCTACAACTATTACTACGATGCCTACTCCTACTCCTGCTCCTACTAGTACTACTGCTAGTACTACTACTACTAATACAACAACAACAACTACTACTACTACTACTACTACTACTACTACTAAAACTACTATTACTAGTACTACTACTACTATTACTACTATTTCTACAACTACTACTCCTTCTTCTACAACTACTACTGCTGCATTAGTATTGCTACTGTTGCTGTCACTACTACTACTACTACTACTTCTACTATTACGACTAATGTTCCTACTACTAATACTACCACCACCACTACTGTTACTACTACTACTACTACTACTTCTGTTGCTACTACTACGACTACTACTATACCTATTATTACAAATACTACTTCTACTACTATTACTACTACTACTACTAGTACTACTACTACAACAACTACTACTTCTATTGCTATTACTACTATTACTACTACTACTACTAGTACTACTACTACAACAACTACTACTTCTATTGCTATTACTACTATTACTACTATTACAATTTCAGCTACAACTACAACTTCTACTATAGCTACTACTACTATTGCTACTTCTACCCCTCCTACTTCTACTACTCCTACTACTGCTGCTCCTACTACTACTAATGCTTCTACTACTACCCCTACTCCTAAACCAACTCCAATTACAACAACTACTGTTACTACTACTACTTGTACAACCACTACTACTACAACAACAACTACTTCTACTACTGCTACTAGTACTACTACAACTTCTACTATAATTATAATTGCTACTGCTACTTCTATTACTACAAGCACTGGTACTACTACTGTCGCTGCTGGTACTACTACCTCTACTACAACTACCACTACAGCTTCTAGTGCTGCAGCTGTAACTCCTACAACTACTACATATACTAATACTACTACTATAACAACTACTATAGCTGCTAATGGTGCAGCTGCAACTCCTACTACTACAACTACTACTAATACTAGAACTACAACAACTACTACTATGACTCCTCCTATTACTTCTACAACTACCACTACTACTACTTCTGCTGCTACTACTACTACTACAACTACTACAGCAACAACTACTACTATTACTACTACTACTACTACTACTACTAGTATTACTACTACGAGAATAACAGCAACTACAACAACTACTACAGGTGCTAATATAACTACTACTACAAATACGCCTATTACTACTAATACTATGACTATTACTAGTACTACTACTAATATTACTACTACTATTGCTACAAGTACTTCTACTACTATTACTACTACCACTACAACTACTGCTGCTATAATTACAACTCCTACTACTGCTATTAATACTATTATTACTACTACTATTGCTACAACTAGTACTGGACTATCATTAACGCTACTACTGCTGCTGCTACTACTGCTACTACTACTCTTGTTACTACTTCTAGTTCTACAATTACTCCTACTACATCTACTACTTATATATGTACCCCTACTACTCCTACTACTACTACTACTACTACTACTACTACTACTCCGACTACTACTACAACTACAACTACCACTACTCCTACTACTACACCTACTCCTACACCAACTCTTATTACAACTACTAGTAGTGGAGAGAGTAGTAGTTGTGGGAGTAGCAAGCGTAGTGGAAGTAGTAGTAGCAATGGTAGTAGAAATAGTAGTCATAGTAGTAGTCGTAGTTGTTGTAGTCCTTGTAGTAACTGTAGTAGTAGTAGCTGTTGTTGTAGACATAGTAGTAGTAGTAGTGGTAGTCGTAGTAGTAGTCGTAGTAGTAGTATTAGTAATAGTAGTAGTAGTAGGCAGAGTAGTAGCAATAGTAGGAGTAGCAATAGTAGGAGTAGTAGTTGTAGTAATAGTTGTAGTCGTATTAGTAGTAGTAGTCATAGTAATAGTAGCAGCAGCAGCAGCAATAGTAGTAGTTGTAGTAGTAGTAATAGTAGTAGTTGTAGTGGTAGTAGCTGTAGTATCAGTAGTAGTAGGTGTAGGTGTAGTAGTAGTAGTAATAGTAGTAGCAGTAGTAGTTACTGACGCAGTTGTAGTAGTAGTAGTAGTTATAGCAGAAGTATGTATATGTGTAGTAGTAGTAGTTGTTGTTGTGGTTATTGGTTTAGTAGTAGTAGTAATAGTAGTAGGTGTAGGTGTAGTACTAGTAGCAATAGAAGCAGTAGTGGTTGCCTTAGTAGCAGTTGTAGTTGTAGTAGTAGTTGTTGTAGTAGTAGTTGTTGTTGTAGTAGTAGTAATAGTAGTAGTAGTAGTAGTAGTCATAGTAGTAGTAGCAGTAATGGTAATAGTAGTAGTAGTTGTTGTTGTTGTAGGAGTGTCAACAGTAGTAGAAGTAGTAGTAGAAGTAGTAGTAGAGGATCTAATTGTAATAGTACTAGTAGTAGTTGTAGTAGTTGTAGTCAGAGTAGTAGTAGTTGTTGTTGTTGTTGCTGTAGCTGTAGCAGTAGTTGCAGTAGTAGTTGTAGTCATAGTAATAGTACTAGTAGTAGTAACCATAATATTAGTAGTACTATTAGTAGAAGTATTAGTGTAGTAGTAGGAGTAGTAGTACTAGAAGTATTAGTAGTTGTAGTACGGGAATTTGTGTTAGTTGTAGTAGTAGTAATAATAGTCATAGTAGTTGGAGTAGTAGTTGTAGCAATAGGAGTAGTAGCAGCTGTCGTAGGAGTAATAGTAGTATTAGTAGAAGTAATGGTAGTAGTACGAGTGGTAGTAGTTGCGGTAGGAGTAGTTGTAGTATTAGGAGTAGAAATATTAGTAGTTGTAGGAGTAGTGTAGTAGTAGTAGCAGTAGTAGTAGGAGTAGTAGTCATAATGGTAGTAGTAGAAGGAGTAGTGGTTGTCGCAGTCATAGTAGTAGACATAGCAGTAGTAGTAGCAGTCGCAGTAGTAGTATAGTTCGAGTAGCAACAGCAGTAGTAGCAGCAAAAGTCATAGTAGTAGTAGTAGTTGTAGCAGTAGTGGTAGTAATTTAAGTAGTAGTAGAAGTAGTAGTTGTCATATTAGCAGTTGCAGTAGTTATTGTTGTAGCAGTAGTTGTAGTAGTGCTAATAGCGGTAGTAGTAGTAGTCAAAGTTTTAATAGTAGTAATTGTAGTAGTAGTAGGTGGAGGAGGAGTAATAGGAGTACGAGTAGTAGTAGAAGTAGCAGTAGCAATTATTGTAGTTGAAGTAGTAGAAATAGTAGTAGTAGTAGTAATAGTAGTAATTTTAGTAGTAGCATAGTTGTAGTAGTAATAGTAATTGTAGTAGTAGTAGGTGTAGAAGTTGGACTTGCTGTAGAAGTAGTGGTACTAGAAATAGTAATTGAAATAGTATTAATAGTAGTAGTAGTAGTAGTAATAGCAACAGCAGTCCTGGTAATAAATGTAGTAGTAGTGGGAGTAGTAGGAGAAATAGCCATAAAAGTAGCAGAAGTTGTAGCAATAAAAGTAGTAGTAGTAGTAGTAGTAGCAGCAGTAGAAGTAGTACTAGGAGTTGTAGTAGTAATAGTAGTTGTAGTAGCAGCAGTATTAGTAATAATTGTAGTATTAGTAATAATAGTAGTTGTAGGAGTAGAAGCAATAGTTGTAATAATATTAATACTTGCGGCAGTAGTTGTAATAGTTGTAGTAGTAGTAGTAGTAGTGGTACTAGTAGTAGCAGTTGTAGTGGTAGTGGTGGTGGTAGTAGTAGTAGTTGTTGTTGTAGTAGTAGTAGTACTAGCTGTAGTAGCTAAACTAGTTGTATTAGTATTAGTAGTAGTAGTAGTTGTAGTTGTTGTTGTAGTACTACTAGCAGTAGTAGTAGTAGTAGCAGGAGGAGGAGGAGGAGGAGGAGTAGTAGTAGTAGTAGTAGTAGTAGTAGTAGTAATAGTAGCGCTAATAGTAGTAGTACTAGTAGTGGTAGTAGTAGTAGTAGTAGTAGTAGTAGTAGTAGTTTTAGTTTTAGTTTTAGCAGTAGTAGTAGTAGCAGCTATCGTAGAACTAGCAGTAGCAATAGCAATAGTACTAATAGTAGCAGCAGAAGAAGTTATTGTTGTTGTCATAGTAGAAGTGGTAGTAATACTCGTAGTAGCAGTAGTAGTGGTGGTTATAGTAGTAGCAGTAGTGGTTGTTATAACAGCAGCAGCGGCAGCAGCAGTAACAATAGTAGTAGTAGTAGTCGCAACAAATGAAGTTGTAGTAGCACTAGTAGCAGCGGCAATAGTAGCATAAGTAGTTGTGTTGTAGTAGTAGAAGTATTCAAAATAGTAGAAGTTGTTGAAGTAGCTGTAATAGTAGCATTAGGAGTATTTGTTATAGCTGTAGTTGTAGTATGAGCAGAAGTAGTAGCAGTAGTAGGAGTTGCAGTCGTAATAGTAGCAGCAGTAGTAGTAATAGTTAGAGTAGTCGTTGGTTTAGTAATAGGAGTCCATTTAGCAGTAGTAATGGTAGTAGTAATAGTAGTAGTAGCAGTAGGTGTAGTAGTAGTAGCAGGAGTAGTAGTAGTAATGGTAGAAGTTGGAGTAGAAGTAGAATTAGAAGCAGAAGTAGTAGTAGTAGCAGAAGCAATAGTAGTCGAAGCAGTAGTAGCAACAGCCGTAGAAGTAGTAGTAGAAATAGGAGTAGTATAAGTAGTAATAGGAGTAGTAGTACGAGTAGCTGTAGAAGTAGTAGCAATAGTAGCAGTGATGTAGTAGAAGTAGTAGTAGCAGTAGTAGTAGTAGTAGCAGGAGCAATAATAGTTCCAGAAGTAGTAATAATTGTAGTTGTAGTACTAAGAGTAGGAAGTGTAGTAGTTGTAGTAGTAATAGCCGTAGTTGTAATAGGTGTATTAGGAGTAACAGTAGTAGTAGCAGTAATAGTAGCAGCAATAGTAGTTGTAGTAGTTGCATTAGTATCAGTAATAGTAGTAGTAGTCGTAATACTAGTAGTTGTAGTAGTAGCCGTCGTGGCAGTAGCAGCTGCAATAGCAGTAATACTAGTAGTAGTAGTAGATGTACTAGTTGTTGTTGTAGTAGTAGTTGTAGTAATAGTATTAATAGTAGTAATAGTAGCTGGAATAATAGTAGTAGGGACTATAGGAATAGTTGTAGGTGTAGTAGTAGAAGTAGTAGCAGTAGTAGCTGTAATTGTAGTAGTAGCAGTAGCAATAGAAGTAGTAGTAGTATTAGTAGTAGTAGTAGTAGGAGGAGGAGTGGCAATAGTAGTAGTAGTAGTAGTAGCTGTAGTAGAAGTAGCAATAGTAGTAAGAGTAGCAGTGGTAGTTTTAGTGTTAGTAGTAGTAGTAGTAGGAGTGGTAGTTGTAATACTAGTAGAAGTAGTAGTAGTAGTCCCTATAGTAGTAGTAGTAGTAGTAGCAGAAGCAGTAGAAATAATAATTGTAGTACTAGTAATAATAATAGTAGTAGTACTATTAGTAATAATAGTATTTGTAGTAAGTGTATTTGGAGTAGTAGTAGAACTAGTAGTAGGAGTAACAGTAGTAGAAGTAGCAGTGGTGGTGGTAGTAGTAGTAGAAGTAGTAGTAGTCATAGTAGAAGTAGTTGTAGTAGAAGTAGTAGTTGGAGTAGTAGCAGGAGTAGAAGTAGTAGCAGTGGTAGTAGTAGTTGTAGCAATAACAGCATTAGTACTAGTAGTAGCAACAGCAGCAGCAGTAGTAGTAGAAGAAGTAGTGGTGTTACTAATAGTAATAGTTGTAGTAACAGCAGCAGTACTAGTAGTAGTTGTTGTTGTTGTTGTAGTTGTAGCAGTAATAATCGTAGTACTACTAGTACTACTACTAGTAGTAGTAGGAGTGGTAGTAGTATTAGTAGTAGTAGTAGCTATAGTGGCAGCAGCAATAGTAGCAAGAGCAATAGTGGTATTCATAGTATTAGTAATAGTTCTAGTGGGAGTGGTAGTCGTAACACTAGTAGTAGTAGTAGCAGTAGTAGCAGTAGTCACAGTACTTGAGAAAGTTGTAGTAGTAGTAGTAGTAGTACCTGAAGTAGTTGCAGTAGTAGCAGCAGTAGCACTAGTAGAAGTAGTAGTATTAGTAATAGTAGTAGCAATAGCAGTAGTAGTTGTTGTAGTAATAGTAGTAGAAGTGGTAGTAGTATTTGTTATAGTTAGAAAAGTAGTAGTTGTCGTTGTTGTTGTAGAAGCAGTGGCAGTATAGTTGCAGTAGTAGAAGTTGTAGGAAATGTAGTAGTAGTAGTAGTAGTAGTAGTAGTAGTATTCGATATAGCAGTAGTAGCAATGACAACAATAGTAGTAGTTGTACTAGTAGTTGTTGTGGTCGTACAAGTAGTAGCAACAGTAGTAGTAAAAGTTGTAGTAGTAGTGGTAGCTGTAGAAGTATTAATAGTGGCAGTTGTAGTAGCAGTAGTAGCATTAGTAGTAGTAGCAGTAGTAGAAGTTATAATAGTAGTAGTAGTAGTATTAATAGCCGTAGTAGAAGTAGTAGTAGTAGTGACAGTAGTCGTACCTGCAGTAGTAGTAGTAGTAGTAGCAACAACAACAATAGTAGTGGTAGTAGTAGTAGTATGAGCTGTAGAAGTTGCAGAAGTAGTAGTAGTAGAACTAGCAGCAGCAAAAGTAGTAGTAGCTATAGTAGTACTCATAGTAGTAGTCGTAGCAACAGCTATAGTAATTGTAGAAGTAGTAGTAGTAGTACTAGTAGTTGTAGAAGTAGTACTAGGGAAAGTTGTAGCAACAACTGCAGTAGTAGCAATTGCAGAAGTAGTTGTAGTAGTAGTAGTAGTAGAAGCAATAACTGTAGTGGTAGTTGTTGTAGTAGTTGTAGTAGTAGAAGTAGTAGCAGAGGTAGCAGTAGTAGTAGTATAAGTAGTAGTAGTGGTAGGAGTAGCATTACGCATAACAACCCAAGTAGTAGGAGTAGTAGCACAAATAATAGAAGTAATAGTAGCAGTAGAAGTTGAAGTAGAACTACTAGTAGTAGTAGTAGTAGTAGTAGCAGCAGTAGTAGTAATAACAGCAGCAGTAATAGCTTTTGTAGTAGTAACAGTAGTAGTCGGAGCACTAGTCGCGTTAGTAGTATAGTAGTCGTGGTTGCATTAGCAGTAGTAGTTATAGTTGTAGTAATAATAACAGTAGTAGTAGTAGTAGTAGTTGTGGTGGTAGTAAGAGTAACAACAATAGTAGTAGTTGTTGTAGAAGCAGCATTAGTGGTAGTAGTGGGACTAGTAGAAGTTGTAATAGGAACAGTATTAATAGCAGCAGCAGTAGTAGTAGTAGAAGTAGTAGAAGTAGTAGTTGGAGTAGAAGTAGTAGAAGTAGTAGTTGGAGTAGCCTTACGTGCAGGAAATGATGTAGCAGCTGTAGTAGCTGTAATAACCAAAGTAGCTGGAGTAGTTGGGGTAGTAGTAGTAATAGCAGTAGTACTAAAAATAGTAATAATAGAAGGAGCAGTAACAGCTTTAGTAGTAGTAGTAGTAGTAGTAGTTGGAGCACTAGTTGCATTAGTAGTAGCAGTAGTAGTAATTGTGGCGGTAGTAGTAGTTGTAGTAGTAGTAATAGTAGTAGTAGTAGTAGTAATAGTTGTAGTAGTAGTAGTAGTAGTACAAATAGTAAAAGGAGTAGTAGTAACAATTGTAACAGCAACAGTAGTACTAGTAGTAGCAGTAGTAGTTATAGTAGTAGTAGCAGTTGTACAAATAGTAAAAGGAGTAATAGTAATAATTGTAATAGCAGCAGTAGTACTAGTAGTAGAAGTAGTAGTTGTAGTAGTAGGAGGAGTAATAATAGTAATAGTAGTAATAGTAGTAGTAGTAGAAGCAGCAGTAATAGTAGTAGTACTATTTCTACTACAAGAACAACTACTACTACTTCTTCTACTACAACTACTGCCACTACTACTACGGCTACGACAACTACTACTATAATTTCTGCTATTGCTACTACTTCTTCTACTGCTACTACTACAACTACTGCTACCTCTGCAACTACTTTTACTACTACTACTACTACTACAACTACAAAAATAACAATAACTACAAGTACTGCAACTGCTACTGCTACTACGGCTGCCACGACTACTACTACTACTATTCTGCCATTGCTACTACTTCTGCTACAATTTCTACTACTACTACGACTTCTACTACTCCCACTACTATTACTACTACCACTACTCCTACTAATGCACCTACTATGACTGTTACTGTTGCTACTACTGCTATTATTGTGACTACTACTACAACTGGTACTACTGCTGCTGCTACTACTATTACTACTACTACTACTGCTGCTACTACTACTACTACCCTGACTACAAAAACTACTACTACTTCTTCTACTACTGCTACTATAGCTACTACTACTATTATCGCTACTGCTATTACTACTGCTATTGTTGCTACGACTGCTACTACAAATACTACAGCTACAACTGCCCATGCTACTAAAGCTACAATTGCTACTACAACTTCTACTCCAACTACTACAACTTTGACTACCCCTACTAATATTGCCACTACTATAATTTCTGCTAATACTACTTTTACTACTACCACTACTACGATTACTACTACAACTGTTAGTACTCCTCCTGCGGCTATGGCTGCTTTCGTTGTGGCATCTGCTACTACTACATCTACTTCTCCTACTTCTACAACTACCGCTACTACAAAAACTACTATTACTACTGCTACTGCTACAACTATTATTACTACTACAACTACTACTAGTACAACAACTAGTACGACAACTAGCGCTATAGCTACTACTACTACGACAACTACTTCTAATACTACTATGACTGCTCCCTCTACTACTACTATTATTGCTACTACAACTACTGTTGTTGTTGTTGTACTACTATTACTATTGCCACTATTTCTTCCACTCCTGCTACTAATACTTCTACTCTTGCTACAACTACTACTACTACTATTTTTACTAACAATACTCCTATTGCTACTCTTACTACTCCTACAACTCCTACTACTACTGCTCTTGCTCCTTCTACTACTGCTACGACTAACACCACTACAACTAATACGACAGCTACAACTGTTGCTATTACTACTTCAACTACTACTACAACTACAATTACTACCACTACGATTGCTACGACAACAACTATGACTACTACAACAACAACAACTACTACTATTACTTCTACTACAATTACGACTCCGACAACTACGAATACTACTACTACTACTACTGCCACTACTTCTGCTACCACTACTTCTGCTGCTGCTATGACTACTACTACTACTACTACTACTAGTGCTATTATTGTTGTTGCTGCTACTACTACTAATACGACAACTACTACTAGTATTACTACTACTAATACTACTATTACTGCAACTACTACTACTGCTTATACTACTACTATTGTTGCTATTACTACTGCTACACCTACTACTACTACTACTTCTACTACTGCTACTCATATTACTATTATTTTTGCTACAACTGCTTCTGCTACTATTATGACTACAACTAATACTACAACTATAACTACTGCTATTGCTACTACTGCTACTACTACTATTGCTACTACCACTACTGCTACTACCACACCTAGAAATACTGCAACCACTACTACTACTACTGCTGCTGCTACTCCTACTACAACTACTACCCCAATAACATAGGCTACTACTACTACTACTGATGCTCCTACTACTGCTTCTATTGATACTACTACCGCCACGAATGTTGCTGCTTCTGGTGCTTTTGCAACTACTACTAATACAACTGCTTTGGCTGTTACTATAGATAATATTACTACTTTTATTGCATTTTCTACTCCTGCTTCGGCTACTACTACTACTGCTATAACTACTACCACTATTACTACTATTACTACAACTGCAACTTCTACTACTAGTGCTAGTAGTACTACTACTAGTGTTGCAGTTGCTTCTACTACTCCTGTTGCTTCTACTTCTATAACTACTACTACTACCAGTATTACTACTGCTGCTGCAATAGCTAGTACTACTGCTACTGCTACTACTTCTCCTCGTACTACTGCTATTGTTGCTACTACTACTGCTAGTACTACTAATACTTGTACTATTGCAGCAGTTGCTGCTATTACTACTATCGCTAAAGCTACAATAGGTACAACTACTACTTCTGCTACTACTTCAGCTACTACTACTGCAACTACTTCTACGACTAAAACTACAAAGGCTACTACTACTACTACCACTGCTACTACTGCTGCTACTACTATTTCTACAAGTACTGTTGTTGCTGCTACTATTGCTAATACTATTGCCTCTTCTACTACTACAACAATAACAACTACTACTACTACTACTTCTACTACTACTGCTACAACAACAACTACCACTACTACAGGTACTACAACTGCAACTATAATTGTTGCTATTGCAATTACAACTACTACTCTCACAGCTTCTCCAACCAATACGACAATTGCTACTAGTAATACAACAGCTACTACTACTACAACTACTATTGCTGCTACTTTTGCTGCTGCTACTACAGCTTCAACTACTACAACTACTAGTACTTCTGCTACTATCCCTCAAAGTACTACCTATACTACTACTATGACCACCACCACCACTACTACTACTACTCCTCCTACTTCTAATACAATGACTGCTACTGCTACTATTACTCCTACTGCTACTACAACTATTACTATGACTAATTCTATAGCTACTATTACTGTTGCTGCTGCTGCTGCTACTTCTACTTCTACAACTACTGCTAATACTGCTACTACAACTACTGCTAATACTACTACTCCTACTAAAACTACTTCTACTACTACTACTTTTACAATGACTAATACTACTTCTACTGCTACTCCTACTGCTACTTCTACTACTCCTACTAGAACTACAACTATTATCATTGTTGCTGTTACTACAACAACTACTACTACCATTACTATTACTACTACTACTACTACTACTACAACTTCTACTACTACTTGTACTACTACTACTACTACTTCGGCTACTGCTACTGTTACTAGTACTACTACTGCTACTACTACAACAACAACAACAATGACTGCTACTACTACTTCTACTACTACTTCTACTTTGAGTTCTACAGCAATTACTAGTGCTACTCCTACTACTACTACTACTACTAGTCATACTACTCATACTATAATGACTATAGTGACTACTACTACAACTATAGCAACTACTACTACTAATACAACCTCTACTACTAGTACTACTACTACTGCTACTACAACTACGCTACTTCTAAAACTACTTCTACTATTATTACAACTACTACTACTCCTACTACTACTACTAATGCTCCTCCTCCTCCTCCTCCTCTTCCTAATACAACTACTACTACAGCTGCTACTTCCACCACCAATACAACTACAACTACTATTACTACTACAACTACTACTACTATGACAACTACTAGTACAACTACTCCTCCTAATACTACTACCACTACTACTACTACTACTACAACTACTGCTACTATTTCTACTCCTACTACTAAATTAATTTCAACCATTACTTCGGCTACTAGTATTACTACCACAACTACTAGTCATATTACTGCTTCTACTACTGCTACTACTATAACTACTACTTCTACTACTACTACAACTACTACCACTACTACTATTACTTCTGCTACAACTACTACGACTACTACTACCTACGCTACTACTACTACTACTAGGGCTACAACCTCTACTCCTACTAATTCAGCTACAGCTACTCCAACAACTGCTACTATTAGTAATCTTTATACTGCCACCACCACAACTACTACTATAGATGCTACAACTACTCCAACAATTACTATTGCTACTACTACTACTACTACTACTACTATAGCTACTACTACTACTTCTATTACTACTACTACTAGTACTACTTGCACTATGACTGCTTCTACTACTACAAGTACTCCTACTGCAGCTACAACTACTCTTACTATTACTACTACTGTTGCTACTTCATCTATAACTAGTACGAAAAATACTTCTACTACTACTTCCATGACACCCACTACAACAACAACTTCTATCCCTTTCACTGCGACTCATCCTCCAACCATAACTATAACTACCAATACTAGTACTACTACTGCTACTACTACTACTATTACTACTACTACTAGCAATACTACTACTACCGCAGCTCCTACAACTGCTGCTACTATTACTACAACTACAACTACAACTACTATTACTACTACTACTACTACTACTACTACTACTACAACTACTACTACTACTACTACTACAACAGCTACCACTACTACCACTACAACTCCTACCACTACTACTACTACTCTTGCTACTGCTACTACTAATACCTCTGCTACTACTAATACAGCTACTACTACACCACCACAACTACTACTACTAGTACAAGTGCTGCTACTACTGCAATAACTTCTACTATTATTACTATTAATACTACCACTATTACAACAACTACTACTACTCCAACTACTCCAACTATTACTACTACTACTACTGCTACTACTACTAATACTTTTACTACAGCTACTTTGCCTACTACTTCTACTACCACTACATCTACTACAACTAGTACTCCTACTGCTACAATAACTACCCTTATTATTATTATTACAACTACTACTATTAGTACTTTTACTACTACTACAACTACTGCTACCGCTACTTCTGTGGCTCCTCCTCCCACTATAACTACAACTACAAATACCACAAAAACTACTGCTACTAATACTGCTGCTGTTGTTGCTGCTGCTACTACTACTACTACTACTACTACTACTACAACTACTACTACTACTACTACTACTACTACTACTACTACTACTACTACTACTACTACTACTACTACTACTACTACTACTACTACTATAAGTACTACTACAATTATTGCTGCTACTGCTACTGCTACCGCTACCAATACTACTACTACTACCACAACAATTGCAACTACTACTACTGTTGCTACAACAACTACTGCTACACCTACTAATACTACTACAACTACTACTACTCATATTATTACCACTATTTCTACAACTACTTCTGCTACTATTACTACTACTACTACAACTTTTACTACTACAACTACTACTCCTATTACTGCTATCACTACTGCTACTATTACTAGTAGTAATAGTAGTGGTTGTACAACTAGAAATAGTAGCAATAGGAGTAATAGTTGTAGTTGTAGTGGTAGTAGTAGTAGTAGTGGTCGTAATAGTAGTATTTATAGTAGTAGTAGTTATTGTAGAAACAACAATAGCTGCTATAGTAGTAATTTAGTATTAGTAATTGTAGTAGTAGTAGTATGAGTTAGAGTAGGAGTAGTAGTAGCAGTAGTAGTTATAGTAGTAGGAGTAGTGGTTCTAGGAGTAGTAGTAGTAATAGTAGGAGGAGGAGTAGGAGTAGTAGTAGTAGTAGTAGTCATAGTAGTTGTAGTAGTAGTAGTAGTCGTAGTAGTAATGGTAGTAATAGTAGTAGTAATAGCAATAGTAGTAATAGTAACAGTAGCTGTAGTCATAGAAGTAGTTATAATTGTATTAGTATTAGTAGAAGTAGTAGTAGAAGAACTACGGTAGTAGCTGTTGTGGCTATAGTAGTAGTCGTAGTAGTAGTAGTAGTAGTAGTAGTAGTAGTAGTAGTAGTAGTAGTAGTAGTAGTAGAAGTAGTAGTAGTAATAGTAGTAAGACTAATAGTATTGTTGCAGCAGCAGCAGTAGCAGAAGTAGAAGTTATCGTAGCAGATGCAACAATAGCAGGATTAGGTGTAATAGTAGTAGTAGTAGTAGTAGCCGAAGTGGGAAAAGTGGTAGTAGTAGTAGGTGTAGGAATAGTTGTAGTAATAGCACAAGTAGGAGTAGTAGCAGTAATTGTATTGTTGTTGCTACTACTGCTACTGCTGCTACTGCGGCTACTAGAATCATTGCTTCTGCTTCTACTACTACTACTGCAACTGCTATTGCTGCTACTTCCGCTACTACTACTATTGGTACTATTACGGCTACTACTGCTACTACTTCCACTACTACTGTTACTACTGCTACTACATCCACGGCTACTGCCACTATTGCGACTACTACTTCTGCAACAATTGCTACTGCTGCTACTGACAATACTATAACTTCTTCAACTGCTACTGCTACTACTATTGATACTTTTGGTACAACTATTACTACTACTACCCTTACAGCTGCTTATGCACTATAGCTACTACTATTACTACAAATTCTACTATTATTGCAATTGCTAATACTAGTGATACTACAATAACAACAACTACTGCTATTCCATCTCCTCCTACTATTGTTGTTGTTATTGCTACTACTGCTATAACTATTGCTACTGCTACTACTGCTACTACTATGACTACTACCAATAGTACACCTTCTACTACTACTACAACTACTACTACTGCAACCACTACTAGTACTGCTATTAATGCTACAACCATTACTACTACTACTACTGCCGCTAGTACAAATATTACTATTACTATTATAGCTACTGCAGTAATACTACTTCTCCAACTACTACTACTTCTATTATTACCACTTCTCCTACTACTACTACTACTACTGCGGCTGCTACTACTACTACTACTTCTACTGCTAATACTCCAACTCAAACTCCTACCACTACTTCCACTCCAACTACTACTACTCCTAATATTACTTTTAATACTATGATTGCTACTACTACTACCTCCACTCCTACAACTACTACAACAATAACAACTTCTACTACTATTACTGCTGCATCTACTGGTACTGCAACTACTACTAGTACAACTGCTATAATTACTACTACTACAGGTACTACTACTACTACTACTACTACAACAACAACAACTACTACTACTACAAATATTATAACTACTACTGTTGTCACTACCACTCCTACTACTCCTACTCTTACTCCTACTACACTTACTACTACGTCTACTACTACTACTACTACTACTACTACTACTACCACTACTTCTACTCCTACTACACTAACTCCAACTCGTATCGCTACTTCCACTTCTTCTACAACTACTCCTAATATTTCTACTAATACTACTATGGCTACAACTACAATTTCTACTCCTACTACTGCTACAACAACTACTGTTACTACTATTATTGCAGCTGCTACTACTACCACTACTACTGGTATAACTACTACTACTACTATTTCGACTGCAACTACACAAGCTACTGCTACAACACTACTCCTACAACTGCTACTACTACTAGTGCTACAACTCCTACAACTATTACTATTACTATAACAACTACTACAACTACAGCGGCCGCTACTGCTACTATTACTACTACTACTACTACTCCTCCTCCTCCTCCTCCTCCTCCTACTACTACTACTATTAGTACCACTCCTGCTTCTACTTCTACTACTACTACTACTACAATAACTACAACAACTACTACTATTACTAGTACTACCACCACTACTATAACTACTACAACTACTACCACTGCAACTACTACTACTACTGGTATTATTACTACTACAACTACAACTACAATTCCTACTCCCTCTCATACTACTACTCCTACAACTTCTACTACTACTATTACTACTAAAGTACTACTACTACTGCTACAATGACAACAATAACTACTAATACTACTACAATGACTACTAATCCGGATACTACTACTATTACTAGTAGTTGTACTACTACTACTACTACAACTACTACTACTCCTACTCCTTATCCTCCTCCTCCCACTACTACTACTTCTACTCCTTTTACTAATGCTACAATGACTATGACTACTACTACTACTACTACTACTACTACTACTACTACTACTACTACTACTACTACTCATACTCCAATGTCACCTAAAATTGCTTCTATTACCACTGCTGCTACTACAACTACTATTCCTAGCACCACCACCACGACTACTACTACAACAACAACAACTACTACTACTACAACTACTACTTTTCTACTACTACACAAAGTACTGCAACTACACTACTACTGCAACTACTACTAGCAGTACTACTACTACACCTAGAACTATTACTTTTACTGCAATAACTACTACAACTACTGCGCTTGCTGCTACTACTACTGCGACTAGTACTACTACTATTACTGCGAGTAGTACTACTATTGCTACTGCTGCTTCTACTCCTATTACTACTGCGATTTTGACTAGTACTACTACTACTACGACTACTACTCGTACATCCACAACAATTACTTCTACTACGACTGTTGCTACTCCTAACACTACTCCTACCACCACCACCACCACTACCACTACTACTACAACGAATCTTATGATTACTACTACTACGACTACTACTATTTCTAACACTTCTTCTACTACTAGTACGACTACTGATACTACTTCTACTACTACTACTACAACTACTAATACAACTTCAACTACTACTTCTACAACTAGCAATACCACCACTACTCCAACTACTACTACTACTACTGTTACTACTACTACTACAACTTCTACGCCCACCCCAACTCTTGTTCCTACTACTACCCCTACTACTACTACTACTATAACAACTACCACTACTGCTACTACCACTACTACTACTATTACTGCTAAAATAGTTACTGCTACTACTAAAACAACAGCTGCTACAACTGTTGCTACTACTACTACTCCTCCTCCTACTACAACCAGCACTGCTGCTAGTAATACTGCTACTACTACTTATATAGCTACAACTACTACCGCTACTACTAATTCTACTCTTATTGCTATTGCTAATACTAATGATACTACAATAACAACAAGAAGAACAACAACTACTCCATCTCCTCCTACTATTATTGTTGTTATTGCTACTACTGCTATTACTACTAGTATTACTACCACTAGTACTCCTACTACTGCTACAACTACTACTACTACTGCAACCACTACTAGTACTGCTACTAATGCTACAAGCATTACTACCACTACTGGTACTACAAATACTCCTATTTCTATTATAGCTACTACATCTAGTACTACTTCTCCTACTACTAATACTTCTACTACAAATACTCCAAATCCAACTCCTACCTCTACTTCCACTCCAACTACTACTACTCCTAATATTACTTCCAATACTACGATTGCTACTACTACTACCTCCTCTCCTACAGCTACTACAGCAACAAATACTTCTACTACTATTACTATTGCATCTACTGCTGCTGCTACTACTACCACTACAACTGTTATAACTACCACTACTACTGGTACTACTACTTCTACTACTACACCTACTACTACAACTACTACTACCACAAATATTATTAGTACTGCTGCATTCACTACTACTACTACTCCTCCTACGCTTGCTCCTCCTACACTTACTCCTACGTCTGCTACTACTACTACTGCTACTACTACTGCTACTACCACTTCTACTGCTTCCACTTCACCTACTCCAACTACTATCACTACTTCCACTTCTTCTACTACTACTCCTAATTTTTCTTCTAATACTACTATTGGTACTACTACAATTTCTACTCCTACTACTGCTATAAAAGCTACTATTACTACTATTACTGCGGCTACTACTACTACCGCTACTACTGGTATAACTACTACCACTACTACTACTATTAGTACTTCTACTACTACTACGACATCGACTACTACTACACAAGCTATTGCTACAACACTACAACTACAACTGCTACAACACCTACAACTATTACTATTACTATAACAACTACTACAACTACTACGACCTTTGCTACTACTACTACTACTATTACTATTAGTACCACTACTGCTTCTACTTCTATTACTACTATTGCTGCTGCTGCTACTACTATAACTCTTACTACAACAACAACTACTATTACTAGTACTACCACCACAACTACAACTACTACCACTTCAACAACAACTACTACTACTACTATTATTACTACTACTACTACAACTACGACTCCTACTCCTTCTCCTACTACTACTCCTACTACTTCTACTAATGCTACTACTGAAGTTCTACTACTACTGCCACAATGACAACAACAACAACTAATACTACCACAACAACCACTACTCCTGCTACTACTATTATTACTACTACTTCTACTACTATGACTACTACTACTACTACTACTACTCCTACTATTACTACTACCACTTCTACTCATTTTACTACTGCTACAACGACTACTACTACTACTATTACTACTACTACTACTATTATTACTACTACTACTACTACTACTACTACTACTACTACTACTACTACTACTACTACTAATACTACTACTACTACTACTACTGCTACTCGTACTCCTACGTCCCCTAAAATTACTTCTACTGCTACTGCTGCTACTGCTATTACTATTCGTACCACCACCACCATGACTACTACTACTACAACTACAACTACTACTACTTCTACAAGTACTGCTTTTTCTACTACTGCTACATAAAGTACTGCAACTACACTACTACTGCAACAGCTATTAGTAGTAATACTACTACTCCTACAACTATTATTTTTACTACAACAACTACCACAACTACTACAACTACTGTGGCTGCTGCTACTAGCACTACAACTAGTACTACTACTACTAGTAGTAGTACTACTGCTTCTGCTTCTACTCCTATTACTACTGCGACTATGACTAGTACTACTACTACTACTACTCGTACGTCCACCACAATTACTTCTACTACTACTACTACTACTCCTACCACTACGCCTACTACAACGATTCCTACGATTACTAGTACTACGACTACTACTATTTCAAACACTTCTTCTACTACTAGTACCACTACTGATACTACTACTATTACTACTACAACTACTAATACAACTCCTACTACTACAGCTAGGACAACTTTTCTACAACTAGCACTTCCACCACTACTCCAACTACTACTACAACTACCACTATAACTACTACTACTACAGCCACCACCACTACTACTACAACAACTACTACTGCTACAATAGTTACTACTACTACTGAAACAACAACTACTACAACTATTGCTACTACTACTTCTACTAGTCCTACTACCACCACCATTGCTGCTTGTAATACTGCAACTACTGCTTATGCAGCTATAGCTACTACTACTACTACTAATTCTACTATTATTGCTATTGCTAATATTAGTGATACTACAATAACAACAACTACTACTACTACTCCATCTCCTCCTACAATTATTTTGTTATTGCTACTATGGATATAATTGCCGCTACTGCTACTACTACTACTACCACCACTAGTACTCCTTCCACTACTGCTACAACTACTACTACTGCAACCACTACTAGCACTGCTACTAATGCTACAACCATTACTACTACTACTGGTATTACAAATACTGCTATTACTATTATAGCTACTGTAGCTACTACTACTTATCCTACTACTAATACTTCACCTACTATTACTACTTCTCCTCCTCCACCTACTACTACTGCTGCTATTGCTGCTACTGCTACTACTACTACTACTACTCCAACTCCAACTCCTACGGCTACTTCTACTCCGACTACTACTACTCCTAATATTACTTCCAATACTACGATTGCTACTAATACTACCTCCACTCCTACAACTACTACAACAATAACTACTTTTATTACTACCACTACTACAACTACTGCTACTGCTACTACTACCACTACAACTGCTATAGCCGCTACTTCTATAGGTACTACTACTACTTCTACTACTACTTCTACTACTACAACTACTACTACTACAAATATTATTAGTACTGCTGTTGTCACTGCTACTACTACTCCTCCCCCTACTCTTGCTCCTACTCGTACACTAACTCCTACGTCTGCTGCTACTGCTACTACTACTACTTCTACTACCACTTCTTCTGCTACTACTAAACATACTTCAACTCCAATCGCTACTTCCACTTCTTTTGCAACTACTCCTAATATTTGTACTACTACTACTATTGCAACAACTACAATTTCTACTCCTACTACTACTACAACAACTACTATTACTACTATTACTGTGCTGCAACTACTACCACTACTACTAGTATAACTACTACTACTACTCTTACTACTACTTCAACTGCTACTACCACTACTTCGACTACTACTATACAAGCTACTGCTACAACACTATTACTACAACTTCTACCACTACTATTGCTACAACTTGTACAAGTATTACTATTACTATAACAACTGCTACAACTACTACAGCTGCTACTGCTACTACTACTACTACTCCTACTACTACTACTACTATTAGTACCCCTACTTCTTCTACTTCTATTACTACTACTACTACTACTGCTTCTACTACTACAACTACTACTATAATAACAACTACAATTACTAGTACTACCACCACTTCTACAACTATTGCAGCTACTACCACTACAACTACTACTACTACTATTGGCAGTACTACTATAACTACAACTATGGCTCCTACTCCTTCTACTACTACTACTTCTACTACTTCTACTACTACTGCTACTACTACTACTAAAGTTCTACTGCTACAATGACAAAAACAACTACTAACACAACTACTTCAGCTACTACTACTATTACTACTACTTCTAGTACTACTACTACTACTTCTACTACTACTACTACTACTACAACTCCTCCTACCCCTACAACTACTACTACTACTACTACTTTTACTACTACTACAATGACTACTACTACTACTATTACTACTACTACTACTATTATTACTGCTACTACTACTTCTACTACTACTACTACCACCACGACTACTACTACTACTCCTCCACCTCCACCTTCTACCCCTACTACTACTACTACTACTACTACTACTACTACTTTTACTACTACTACAATGACTACTACTACTACTATTACTACTAGTACTACTACTATTACTACGACTGCTACTACTACCTTTACTACTACTACTGCTACTACTACTACTACAACTTCTCGTACTCCTACATCCTCTAAAATTACTTCTACTACTACTATTTGCTCCACCACCACCACGACTACTACAACAACAACTACTACTTTTTTTACTACTACAACACAAAGTACTGCAACTACACTACTATAGCAACTGCTACTAGTAGTACCACTACTACTCCTAGAAATATTACTTTTACTGCAATAACTATTACAACTACTACAACTACTGCGGCTGCTACTACTAGTACTACAACGAGTACTACTACTACTAGTAGTAGTACTAGTATTGCTATTGCTGCTGGTGTAGCTGCGTCTACTCCTATTACTTCTGCTACTATGATTAGTACTACTACTACTACTATTACTATTACTACTACTACTACTCGTACGTCCACCACAATTACTTCTACTACCACTACTCCCAACACCACCACCATGACTACCACTACTACTACAACGAATCCAACAATTACTACTACTGCCACTACTACTATTTCTAATACTTCTTCTACTACTAGTACCACTACTGATAATACTTCTGCTACTACTACTACAACTACTAATACAACTTCTACTACTACAACTACTACAACTACTACTACTTCTACAACTATCACTGCCACCATTACTCCAACTACTACTACAACTACCACTGCAACTACTACTACTACTACTGTTACAACAACTACTGCAACTTCTTCTCCCGCCCCAACTCTAGTTCCTACTACTACCCATACTGCTACTACTACAACAACAACTACCACTACTATTACTACAACAATAACTACTGCTAAAATAGTTATTATTACTACTAAAACAACAACTACTACAACGATTGCTACTACTTCTACTACTACTACTCCTACTGCAACCACCACTACTGCTAGTAATACTGCTACTACTGCTACCATTACTACTACTACTTCTACTACTACCAGCACTGCTACTTCTACTAGAACCACTCCAACTACTACTACTCTTGCCATTGCTGCTGCTGCTGCCTCTGCTACTTCTACTACTGCTATTACTGTCACTATAGCTCTTGGTATTACTACTATTACTACTGCTACTATTGCAACTACTGCTACTACTACTGCTGCTGCAACTACTACTATTTCTGCTGCTACTGCTACTACTTCTCCTCCTACTATTGTTAATGCTACTACAACTTCTACTACTGCTCCTATTGCTGCTACTACTTCTATTACTACCACTACGATTAGTGCCACTACTACATTTGCTACTACAACTATAAGGGCTATTGATACAAATGCAACTACCACCACAACTACATCACCTCCTACTACTATTACTACGACTACTACTACTTATACTACCGCTACTACTAGTATTACTACTAGTAGTACTACTACAACTACTTTTGCTACTACTATTGGTACTACTAATACTGCTAATGCTACTACTACTACTGGTACAACTAATACTTCTCCTACTACTGTTAGTACTATGCTACTTACGACTCACTACTACGACTACTACTACTGCACTACTGCTACTGCTGGCTACTATGCTACGGCTGCACGCGGCCGTACGCTGCTACTGCTGCTACTGCTGCTACTGTGGCTACGTGCCTGCGCTGCGGCTACTGGTGCCTACTGCTGCTACGGTGCAGACTGCGACTACGGCGACGACGGCGATCGACGGCGACGACGACTTACGACGACGACTAAGGACGGACGACGGGACGACGATCTGATCGACGACGCCGACGTACGACGACGACCGACGACGATCTGACGATCTGACGGTACGATCGACGACGACGACGACGGACGACGTACGGATCGACGACGACGACTACTACGGGACGACGACGAACGACGACGACGACGACTACGACTACGACGACGACGAATACGACGACGGGACGATCGACGATCGACGGACGACGACGACTACGACTAGACTTACTGACGACTACTTGACTGAATCGAGCGACACTACTGACTACGACGACGACTACGACGACGACTACGACGACGACTACGACTACTACTACGACTACTACTACGACTACTACTACGACTACTACTACTACTACGACTACTACTACGACTACTACTACGACTACTACTACTACTACTACTACTACTACTACTACTACTACTACTACTACCACCACTACTACTACTGCAACACCTGCTACTTCCACTGCTGCAACTATAACATACTACTACTTGTACTACTACTGTTGCTACTCCTCCAATTACTTTTACTATTGCTACTACTGTTACTACTACTACCTAACTACTACACCTACTTGTACTACTACCACTTCTACTACCACTATTTCTTCTATTGTAATTACTAATACAACTACCACTATTACAAAACCTATTACTACTACTACAACAACCACTACTACTGCTACCACTACTACAGCTGCTGCTGCTGCTGTTGCTGCTGCTGCTGCTGCTGCTGCTACAACTATTGCTGCTGCTGCAGCAAATCCTACAACTATTATTGCTACTACTACTCTTACTGGTACGACTAATACTTCTCCTACTGCTACTACTACTGTTGCTACTACTACTAATACTACTACTATTGCTACTACTACTACTACTACTACTACTACTACTACTACTACTACTTCTACTACTACTTCTACAACACCTACTACTACCATTGCTACAACTATAACTACTACTACTATTGCTACTACTACTTGTACTGCTACTATTGCTATTCCTCCAACTGCTTTTACTATTACTATTTTTTGCTACTACTACGACCGTGACTATTACACCTACTAGTACCACTACCACTACCACTACTACTACTTCTACTACTACTATTACTACTACAACTACTGCTATTGCTACACCTATTACTACTACCACAACTGCAACTACTACTACTACTACAACAACAACTACTACTACTATTGCTACTGCTGCTGATCCTTTAGCTACTACTACTACTATAGTTTCTGCTACTACTTCTAGCGCTACTACTACTTCTACTATAACTGCAACTACTACTACTACTTCTACTACATATACAATTACTACTACCAGTGCTACCATGATTACTACCACAACAGCAACAACAACAACTACTACCACTGCTACTACTACTACTATAGCTACATTTACTACTATTGCTACTACTAGTAATACTACTACTATGGCTACTTCTACTACTATTACAATAACTACTACTACTGCTACTATTGCTACTTCTACTACTGCTACTACTACTATTACTACTAGTACTACTACTTCTGCTACCACTACTACTACTACTTCTGCTGCTACTATTGCTACTGCTGCTGCAGCTACTACTATTGCAACTACTGCTACCACTATTTCTACTTCTACTACTATGACTACTACTACTAGGACAATTACTACTACTGCAACAACACCTACCATGACTGCTAATAGTACTAGTGCTAATCCTATTACTTGTACTACTACTCCAAATAGAAGTATGAGTTGTAATAGTAGTAGTAGCAATAGTAGTAGTAGTAGTATTAGCAGTAGTAATTATAGTAATATTAGTAGTTGGAGTAATAGCAGTAATAATAGTTGTAGTAGTAGTCAAAGTAGTAGCACCATTAGAAGTAGCAATTGTTGTAGTATCAGCAGCAGTAGAAGTAGTGGTTGCAACTATAGTAGTAGTAGAAATAGTAGTTTAAATAGTGGTAGTTGTTGTAGTAGTAGTAGTAGTAGTAGTAGCAGCAGCAGTAGTTGTTATATTTCAAGTATTAGAAGTGTTACTAGTAGCCGTAGTAGTAATAGTAGTAGGAGTTGGAGCAGATGCAGTAGAAGTAGTAGTGTTAATTATAGTAGTAGTTGTGATGGTACAACTAGGAGTAATAACTTTTGCAACTACAGTAGCAGTAGTAGTAATAGCAGTAGCAGAAATAGTAGGAGCAGTAGTAGCAGTAGCATTGTTAGTAGTATTAAAAGCAGTTGTAGTAGTTGTAGCAGTAGTACTAAAAGTTCTACGAGTAGTAGTCATAGCTGCAGTAGTAGTAGTAATAGTTGTTATTGTAGTAATTGTAGTAGTAGTAAATGTAATAGTAATTGTAGTACTAGTAGTAGTTGTTGTAGTTGTTAAAATAGTAGTAATAGTAGCAGTAGTGGTAGTAAAAGAAGAAGTATTAATAGTAGCAGAAGCCATCGTAGTAGGCACAATAGTAGTTGTGGTGGCAGAAGTTGTAGTAGTAGAATTAGTAGTAGTGTTCGTAGTAGTAGTAAAAGTAGTAGCTGTACTAATCACAGTAGTAGTAGTAGTACCAGTAGTGGAAGCATAAGTTGTAGTTATAGGAGAAGCAGTAGTAGCAATAGCAGCAGCAGCAGCAGCAGCAGTAGTAGTAGTAGTAGTCACAGTTGTAGCTGTAGTACTAGGAGTATTAGCAGCAGCTGTAGTTGCAGTAGTAGTTGCGGTAGTAATAGCATTAGTAGTAGTAGTAGCAGTAGTTATTGTAGTAAGATTAGTACTAGTAGAAGTAATAGTAGTACCTATACTCGCATTAGTAGAAGCAGTTATAGAAGGGGTTGTAGTAGCAGTAGTAGTACTAGCTGTAGTAGTAGTAGTAGTGGTGGTAGTACTAGCTGTAATAGTAGTAGTAGTGGTAGTACTAGCTGTAGTAGTAGTTGTTGTTGTTGGAAAAGGAGAAGTAATAATAGTAGTTATTGTCACTGTAGTAGTTGTACAAGCAGTAGTAGTAGCAGTAGTTGTTGTACTAGAAGTAGTAGTAGTTATTGTACTAGTTGTTGTTGTTTTAGTAGCAATAGTTATAGTAGTTGTATAAGTAATAGTAGTATTAGTAACATTAGTAGCAGTAGTGGAAGTAGTAGCAGTAGTAGCACTAGTGTACTAGTAGTATTGGCAGTAGTAGTACTAATAGTAGTAGTAGTAGCAGCAACAACAATCATAGTAGTTGAAGTAGTAGTAGTACTATTAGTAGCAATAGTCGTAGTAGTAGCTATAGTAATAGCAGCAGCAGCAACAGCAGTAGTAGTAGAAGCTGTTGTAGTGGCAGTGGGAATAGTAGTAGTAGTATTAGAAGTAGTAGTTGTGGCTATAATAGTAGTAGTAGTAGTAGCAATGGTAGAAATAGTTGTAGCAGTAGCATTGGTAGTAGTTGTAGTAGTAGTGCTAGTTGCAGTAGTGATGTTCTAGCTGTAGTAATTGTCATAGTAGCGATAATTATTGTAGCAGTAGTAGTAGTGGTAGTAATGGTAAGAGTAGAAATAGTAGTTGCAAAAGCACTAGTAGTAGGAGAAGCAATAGTAGAAGTAGAAGCAGTAGTAGTAGAAATAGAAGTAGAAATAGCGGTAGTAGTAGTAACAGCAGTAGTAGCAGAAGTAGTAGCAGAAGTAGTAGTTGTTGTTGTTGAAGTATTAGTGTTTGTAGTAGTAGTAGTTTCAGTATTAGTCATAGTAGTAGTGTTACTATTGATGTTAGAAGTAGTAGTAGTTGCAGAGGTAGTAATAGTAGGAGAACTAGTAGTGTAGTAGTAGTCATAATAGTAGTAGTCGTAATAGTAGAAGTAGTAGTAGTTGTAGTAGAAGTAGCAGAAGTTGCAGTAGTAGTATGAGAAACAGTAGTAGTATGCAGAGTAGTAGTAGTAGCAGTAGCTGTATTAGTGGTAGTAGTTGTTGTTGTTGTGGCAGCAGTAGTAGTCATTGTAGAAGTAGTAGCAGTGGCAGTAGTCACTATAGTAGTTGTAGTAGCAATAGTAATAGTTGGAGCAGCCGCAATTGTTGTAGTAGTAGTAGTGGTAGGGACAACAACAATAGTAGTAGTACTATAGTAGTATTAGTTGTTATAGTAGTAGCAGTAGTGGTAGTAGTGGTGGTAGTAGTAGTAGTTGTGGTAATAGCAGTAGTAGCAATAGGAGTAATAGTAGTGGCAGTAGTAATAGTAGCTGTAGTAGTAATAATAATAGTAATAGTAGTAGTAATAGTAGTAGGAATAGTAGTAGTAGTAATATTAGTAATAGTAGCAATAGTAGTAGTAGTAGTAATAGTAGTAGTAGTAGTAGTAGTAGTAGTAGTAGTAGTAGTAGTAGTAGTAGTAATTGGAGTGGTAGTAGTAGCAGTAGTAGTTGGGGAGTAAGTAGTAGTAGTAGTAGTAGTAGTATGGGAGTAGTAGTTGTTGAAGTAGTAGTTGCAGTAATTGTAGTCGTAGTTGTTGTATCAGCAATAGTAGTAACAGTAGCAGTAGTAGTAGTAGCAGTAGTAGTGCGAATAGTAGACGAAGTAGCTGAAGTAGTAGTAGCATTAATGGTAGTAGTAGAAGTAGTAGTAGTAGTAGTAGTAGTAGCAGTAGTGATTGTTGTAGTAGTAGTAGCATTAATAGTAGCATTAGTAGTAGTAATAGAATTGGTAGTATTAGTCACTGTAGTAGCAGCCGTGGTGAAAGCAGTAGTAGTAGCAGCAACAGCCGCAGCAGGAGTAGTAGTAGTAGTAGCAGTAGTAGTTGTTGTTGTTGTAGTTATAGTAGTAGTTATAGTAGTAGTAGTAGTAGTCATTGTTGCAGTAGTAGTCGTAAGAGTAGTAGCACTGGTGGTAATAGTACCAGTAGGAGTAGTAGTGGTGGTGGTGGTAGTAGTAGCAGGACTAGTTGTAGTAGAGGTAGTAGTAGTCATAGTTGTGTAGTAGTAGCAAGTGTAGTAGTAGCGCTACTAGTAGTAGTTGTAGTAGTTATAGTAGTTTAGGTAGTAGTAATAGTAGTAATAGCAATAGTTGTAGTTACCGAAGTAGTAGTAGCAGTAGTAATAGTCGTAGTAATAATAGCAGTAGTAGTAGTTGTAGTGGTCATAATAGTAGTAGTAAGAGTACTAGTAGTAGAAGTAGTAGTAGATGTATTTGCAACAGTAGTAGTAGATGATGCAACAGCAGCAGCAGCAGTAGTAGTAGATGTTGTAGTAGTTGTTGTTGTGCTTGTAGTATTAACTGAAGCTGTAGTTGGAATAATAGCCGTAGTAGTAGTAGTAGTATAGTAGTAGTAGTAGTAGTAGAAGTAGTAGTAGTGGCAGTAGTAGTACTTGTAGTAGTAGTTGTAGTAGTAGTAGCAGCAGCTGTAGTAGTAGTAATAGTAGTAGTAACCGGAGGAGTAGTAGTAGAAGTAGTGGTAGTAGTAACAGTAGCATGAGTACTAGTAGTAATAGGAGAAGTTGTAGTAGTGGCAATAGCAATAGTACAAGTAGTAGTAGTAGCAGTAGTAATAGTAGTGGTAGTAGTAGTAGGACCAGTATTAGTATCAGTTGTAGTAGCTACAGCAGTTACCGTAGAAGTGGTAGTAATATTAATAGTAGTAGCAATTGTAGTAGTACTACTACTAGAAGTAGCAGTACTACTAGTAGTAGTAGAAGCAGTAGCTGCTGTAGCAAGAGTAGTAGATGTAATAGTAGAGGTAGTAGCAGTAGTAGCTGCTTCTACTACTACAAGTACTCCTACTGCAAGTACTGCTACTTTTACTAATACTACTACTGCTGCTACTCCGTCTATAGCTGCTACTACTAATACTTCTACTACTACTCTGACACCTACTAATACAACTACTACCACTTTTACTGTAACTCCTCCTCCAACCATAACTACAACTACCAATACAAGTACTACTACTACTACTACTACTACTATTACAACTACTACTAGTAATACTACTACAACTGCAACTGCTATAACTGCTACTACAATAACAACTGCTACTATTACTGCAACTACAACTACAACAACAACAACAACAACAACAACAACAACAACAACAACTACTACTACTACTACTACTACTACTACTACTAGAACTATTACTACAATTGCTACTACTAATACAAGTACTACCACTAGGACTACTACTGCAAATACAACTATTACAGCTACTGCTAGTACCCTTACTACATGCACAGATACTACCACTTCAACATCAACTACAACTACTTCTACTATATCTACAACTACTACAACAACTACTACTACTACTGCTACGACTTGTACTACTCCTCCTCATCCTCCTCCTCCTATTATTACAACGACTACTACCACTAGCACTACTATATCTACTATTACTACTACTACAAGTACTACTACTACTACTATGGCTTCTACAACATGTACTACTTCTTCTACTTCCCCTATTTCTGCTACTACTTTTGGTACTATTACCAATACTACTACTAGCAGTACTATTACTACTACTATTGTAACTACTACGACTACAAGAACAACAACAACAACAAATAATACTCGTACTACTACTACGATTACTACTACTACTACTTCTACTGCTACAACTACAACAACTAATACTATTACTACTGCTACTACTAAAACCTCTACTACAACTACTACTAAGACAACGACTACAGGACTACTGCAGTACTACTACAACTACTACAATTGCTGCTAGTACTACTCCTATTACTAAACTACTATTGCTCTTACTACTACTACTACAAGTACTACTCCTACTACTACACTACTACTACTATTGCTACTGCTACTACTACTTTTACAAATACTACAACTACTACAACAACTACTACTACCACCACTACTATTGCTACTACTGCTACAGCTACTACTACAACTACGACTACTACTCCTATTGCTACTACTACTACTGCTACTACTGCTACTACTGCAACTACTTCTATTACCACTACTATTACTGCAGCTGCTACTAGCACAACACTACTGCTATAACTACTACTACTAGCACTGCTAATACTCCAACAACTACTACTATTACTACTACAAATGCTACTACAACAACTACTCGGACTACAACAACTCCTTTGGTAACAACTACTACTACTCCTACCACTATTACTACTCCTACAACTACTACTACTCCTACTGCTGCTACTAATGCAATACTACTACTAATACTACTACTACTACTACTACTACAACTACTACTGATCTAACAACTACTTCCAATACTACAACTACTATGACTAATATTACTACTAATACTACTTATACTACTACTACAACAACTACTACTACTTCTTATTCTTCTTCTACTACTACTACTACTACTACTACTACTACTACTACTACTACAAATACTAATACTACAACAACGACAAATACTACTATTACTGCTATAGCTACTACCCATACTATTACTACAGATAATATTACTTCAACTACTACTACTGCTACTACTAGTACAACTCCTTCTCCTTCTGCCTCTCCTGCTATTAATATTACTACTACTTGTACTGCTACGTCTACTACTACTACTACTATGACAACTACTACTATTGCTACACCCACTACTACTACTACTACTACTGTTACCACTACAACACCTACTACAAAAACAACAACAACAAAAACTACTACTACTCTTGCTAAGACTACTACTATGGTTATGACTACAACTACTTCTACTACAAATACCACAACAACAACAACTACTACTACTGCTACTGCTACAACCTTTACTACTACTAGTACTACTACACTACTACTACACATACCACTATTAGTACTACTACTAGTCATATTACTTCTACTATTTCTCCTACTACTACTACTTCTACTACTACTTCTACTACTACTACTCCGATTACTACTACTTCTACTGCTACTGCAACAACTATGGCTACAACTGCTACCACAACTACTACTGTTATTACCACTACTACTACTACTTTTACTATTGCTACTGCTACTAGTACTACTCCTATTACTACTATTTTTGCCCCAACTACTGCTACTACTACAACTACTACAACAATAATCACTACTATTACCGCTAGTACTACTCCCATACTACACTACTACAACCAATGCTACTAATACTACTTCTACTTCAACTACGATTACTGCTACCACTACAACTACTACAACTACTACTGCTGCTACTACAACTACTACTATTACTACCAATAATACTACTACTCCAACTGTACTACTACTCCTACTACCACTACTACTACTGCTTTTGTTGTTGCTGCTGCTACTACAACTACTACTATTACTGCTGCTGTTGCTACTAATACTGCTAATACTAGTACGACGCTACTACTATAACTACTATTTCTAGCACTGTTACTACTCCAACAACTACTACTATTACTGCTACTAATATTATAGCAACTACTGCTACAACAACTAGTACTCCTACGGCTACTTCTAATACTACAATTACTACAAATACTACTACTACTATTGTTGCTACTATTACTACAACAACAACTACTACTACTAGTACTCCAACTCCTACTCCTACTACGACTTCTACTACTACTTCTATTGCTATAATTACTACTACAACAACTACTACTATTGCTGCTACCATTACTGAAACTACTACTATTGCTACTACTACTACTACTCTTGCTAATGGTACTACTATAACTCCTATTACCACAACTACTACTACTACTCCTACTACTCCCACTACCGCTAACAGTCCTATAACTTCTACGACTACTACTCCATGACTACTACAACAAAAACAACAACAAGAACAACAACAACTACTACTACTACTACTACTATTACTACTATTCTGACTACTCCAAGTGCTTCTACTGCTCCTACTACTATTAATACTACTACTACTAATCATACTAATGCAACTACTCTAAACACCCCCTACTACTACTACAATAACTGCTACAACTACTGCTTATACTGCTACTACTACTACTACTATTACTTTTGCTATTGTACCTGCTACTACTGCTACTACAACTACTACTACTTCTACTACTACAAATACTACTACTATTGCACCTACTACTAGTCCTATTATTACTGCTGCTACTACTACTATTTATACTACTGCCACTACTACGCCAACTACTTATACTAATAATGCTACTACAACTCCTACTGTAACTCTTACTACTTCTACCACTCCTACTACTACCACTACCCCGACTTCAACTACTACTACAACTACTGTTGCTACTACTACTACTACTTCTATAACAATTGATGCTACTACTACTCCTACTACTATTGGTACTACTACTAACACTACTCGAAGTACTACTACTACTACTCCACCTCCTCCTCCTCCTACTACTATTGCTACTGCGACTACTACTAGTACGATTGTTGCTCCTACTACTACTACTACTACTACCACTAATATTTCTACAACTACTGCTACTACTACTCCTACTACTACAACAAGTACTACCACTACTATGACTACTACAATTCCTACTACTACTACAACTACTACTATCACTACTAATAATAATATTACTACTACTACTACTACTACAACAACAACAACAACAACTATAGCTACTCTTACCACAACAACAACTACTACTATGACTACTACTATTGCTACTACTACAACCACTACTAGTCCTATTGCTACTACTATTACACCTCCTCCTCCTACTACTACTACTACTCCAACTCCTACTCTTACTATTACTCCTGTTACTACTTCTACTACTACAACTACTACTACAACCACTACTGCTGCTACTACTACTTCTACTACTATTGCTGCTACAATTACTGAAACTACTGCTACAGCTACTGCTCCTACTACTACTATTGCTACTGGTACTACTACTACAACTCCAATTACCACAATTACTACTGCTTCGACTACTACTACTACTACTCCAACTACTACTATGACTCTGAACACTCCTATGACTCCTACGACTACAACTCCAACTACTACTACGGCAACTACATTTCTACTACCACTGCTACTACTACTACTACTATTGCTACTATTACTACTATAATGACTACTCCAACTACCACTACTATTCCGACTACTCCTACTACTATTACTACTATTCCTACTAGTCATACTAATAATACTACTCAAACACTTCCACTACTATTGCAACTACTATTGCTGAAACTACAGCTTTTCCTGCTACTATTGCTACTGTTGCTACTGGAACTACAACTACAACTCCTATTCCCAAAACTACTATTGCTACTACTCCTACTACTGTTGCTGCTCCTAACACCTTCTACGCTTCTACGACTACAGCTCGAACTACCGCTCCAACTACTACACTCGTATTACCACAAGTACTACAAGTACTACTACTACCACAACTCCTGCTGCTGCTGCTACTGCTATTATTACTACTATTACGACTACTCCAACTGCTGCTACTACTCTTACTACTATTACTACTACTACTACTACTAATCTCACTAATACAACTAATCCAAACACTCCTACTACTACTACTACTACTACTACTACAACAACAACAACTACTACTTCTACTGCTACTACTATTACTATTACTACCACTACTACTACTACTACGAATGCTACTACTTCTACTACTACTACTATTACAACTACTACACTTACTATGACTTCTGCGACTACTGTTGCGACTACTGTTGTTGCTACTACTATTGCTAGTACTAATACTACTCTTAATACTACTACAGCTACTACAACAACTATTTCTAATACTACTACTACTATTCCTGCTGCTACAGCTTCTACAACTGCTACTACTACTGCTAATACTGCTACTCCAATGACTACTACTACTACTAATATTGCTACTACTCCTGCTTCTACTACTACTGCTGCTGCTGCTACTGCTGCTGCTGCTGCTACTATGTCTTCTCCTCCTCCTACTAGTTGCTACAACAACAACTGCTACTGCTACTACTATTGTTACTACAACTGCTACTACTTCTTCTACTAACACTACTACCATTGTTACTCCTACTTCTACTACTATTACTACTACAAGTACAACTGCTGCAGCTACTACTGCTTCTACTACTACGAATACTACTACTGCAACTACTGTTACAATTGCTACTACTACTGCAACTACTACTGCTACTACTACTGCTACTACTACTGCTTCTACTATTACTACTACCACTACTACTATTGCCACTACTATGTTTTCTCCTCCTCCTACTACTACAGCTGCTACAACAACAACTGCTACTGCTACTACTACTGTTACTGCAACTGCTACTACTTCTCCTCCTCCACCTACTACTACTACCACAACAACAACTGCTACTGCTTCTACTACTACGAATATGACAACTGCTATCACTGCTACGGTTGCTACTACTACTCCTACTGCTGCTATTACTACTACTACTATTGCTACTATTACTACTACTACTTCTACAGCTACTTCTTTTGCTACAACTACTTCTACTACTACTACTACTTTTACTACAACTACTACTACTACTACTTCTTCTACTACTACTACCAGTACAACTATTACAATAACTACTACTATTGGTACTACTATTACTACAACTACAGCTACTACTTAAGATTTTGCTACTACTACTCCTACTAATTCTACTGCTATCACTATTGCTACTATTACTTCTGCTCCTACAACTAGTACTACTCCTGCTGTTGTTGTTGTTGTTGTTGCTACTAATAGGGCTACTAATACTGCAACTACTACTACTGCAACAGCTACCACTACTACTATTACTATTGCCTCTATTACTGCTACTACTACTACTATTTCTAATACTACTACAACTCCTACTTTTGCTGCGGCAGCTCTTGCTGCTACTGCTAATAATCGTACTACTCCTACTACATCTCCTTCTGCTGCTACTACTGCAACTCCTACTACTGCTACTACTAGTGTGACTACTTCTACTACTACTCCTACTCCTACTACTTATCCTACTTCTACTACTACTACTACTACTATTACTATTGCTACTATTGCTACCACTGCTGCTACTACTGCAACTCTACTACTGCTATTATTAGTGTGACTACTTCTACTACTACTACTCCTACTCCTACTACTTCTCCTACTTCTACTACTACTACTACTACTACTATTGCTACTATTGCTACTATGCTACTACTACTACTCCTGCTACTACTACTGCTACTACTACTAGTGCTACTGCTACTACTCTTGTTACTACAACTATTACTACTACTACTACTACTACTATTACTTGTACTACTACTTCAGCGACTAATACTACTACTACTACTCTTACTACCACTACTTCCACTATTGTTGTTGTTATTGCTACTAATACTACTACTATTTCTCCTACTACTACTACTACTACTTCTAGTTCTACTACTGGTAATGCTTCTGCTACTACTGCTACTACACAGCTACTCCTTCGACTACTCCTACTACTACTACTACAGGTGCTACTACTTCTGCTACTACAGCTACTACTAATACTATTACTACTACTACTGCCACTATTACAAATATTGTGTCTGCCGCTACTACTACTGCTGCTGCTTTTGCTGATGCTTCTACTGCTACTGCAACAACAACAACTACTACAACTACTTGGTTACTACTGCTACTGCTACTACTACCACTATAACTACTACGGCTACAACTATGACTTTTACAACTACAAGTACTACAGCTACTACTATGACTTTTACTATTGCTACTACTACTACTATTGTGGGAAAATACTACTACTACTACTACTCTGACTACCACTACTACTACTTCTGTTGTTGTTGTTGTTGCTACTACTACTACTTCTAATGCTACTATTGTTGTTGTTGCTACTAATACTACTACTATTTCTCCTACTACTACTACTAATGCTACTATTACTACTCCTGCTGCTTCTACTCCTACTGCTGCTACTACTAATACTATTACTACTACTACTGCCACTACTGCAAATACTTTTCTGCCAATACAGTTATTACTATTACTGCTTCTACTAATGCTTCTACTGCTCCTGCAACTACAACTACTACTACTTTAACTACTTTTACAACTACTACTACTTTAACTACTTTTACAACAACTACTACTACTAGTACTACTGCTATAACTACTACCGCTACTAGTATAACTTTTGCTGCTACAACTGCAACTACGACTTCCACTTCTCCTACAATAACAACAACTACTACTTCTCCAACTACTACTACTTCTTCTACCGCTACTACTACTACAACTACTGATACCACTACTATACTACTTCTACTACTGCTACTTCTACTCCTGCTACTATTGCTACTACTGCTACTACTACTATAGTTGCCTCTACTTCTATAACTATGGCTACAACTACTACTGCTAGTACTACTACTACTACTACTACTACTACTACTACTCTGATTACTTCTACTGCTAACACTACTACTCCTAATACTACAAGCACTACAACAGCAACTACTGCTACAACAACAACAACAACAACTGCTGCTGCTGATTTTGCTACTGCCGCAACATCTGCAACTTCTACTATTATGACTACTACTGCTACTAATACTACTATAGTTACTACTACTATAGTGATTCCTACCACTGCTGGTACTACTATCGCTCCTGCTACTACAACTACCACTAATACAACTAATAATGCTTCTCCAACTACTACTACTTCTGCTACTACTACCATAATTTTTGCTAATACTATTACAACAACTACTACCACTGCTACATCGACTACTGCTATGGCTACCACTATTATTACTGTGACTACGACTACTGCTACAACTGCTACTACTACAAGAATTACTACAATTACACTACTATTGTTGCTGTTCTTGCTGCCACTACTACTACTGCTAAAACAATTGCTACTGCTACTGCTAGTACTACTACTATTGCTCCTACTACTACTAATATTACTGCTACTAAAACTACTATTACCACTACTACTATTTCTGCTACAACTATGACTCCTCCTAATACAGTTACAACTGCTACTACTTCGGCTACTACAATTGTTGCTACACCTACTAACAATACAGTTGCAACTACTACTAATGTTACAACTAGTATTGCTACTATTACTATAATTACAACAACAAGAACTACTACTACTACTACTACTACTTCTCCTACTATTGCTGCTACTGCTACGACTGCTACGACTGCCACAACCGCTACAACTACCACTGTGGCTACTACTGCTACTACTATGCCTACTACTATGACTACAACAACAGCTACTACTACAATAACTACTACAGCTACTACTACTACTACTGCTACTATTGCTACTACTACTACTACTTCTACTGCTTCTCCTACTACTACTACTACTAACACTACTGCTACTACTTTGACCAATACTACTACTACTCTTGCTTCTACTACTACTGCTACTACAACTGCTACTACGACTCTCACAACTACTACAACCACTGCTGCAACTACTGCTACTACCACTACTACTTCAAATACTACTTTTACCACTACTTCTGCTACTATAAATACTACAACAACTAATACTACTACTATAATACTACTATTACTAATACTACTACTCCTACTACTAGTAATACTACTACTACTGCTCCTAATACAACAATTACTAATGCTACAACTACTACCACTACTGCTCCAACTACTATAACTATTGCTACTATTTCCTCTACCCCTACACCTACTATGACAACAACTACTCCTGCTACTTCTAATACAACTACTATTAATTTTACCAATGTTCCGCCTACTACTACTGCTTTAGCTACCACTTCTACTACTGCAACTCCAACTACTACTACTACAGCTACTGCTCCTTTTACTACTGCTCCTTCTGCTATTGCTACTGCTACTAGTCATACCACTCCAACTACTCTGACTACTACTACTACTAGTACTACAACCGCTTCAGATACTACAGATACACCTACTACTTCTGCTAATAGGACTACTTATACTTCTATGGCTACTCTTGCTACTCCTACTATGGCTTCTAATGCTCCAACTATTACTACAACTCATAGTTCTACTAATACCACAACTGCTACTACTACTTCTACTACAACTATTACTACTACTACTCCTACTGCTACTTCTACTACTACTACTAATACTACACCAACTACTATTGCTCTTACTACTTTTGCTACTGCTATTGATATAACTCTGCTACTACTACTACTTTTACTACTACTAGCATAGCTACCACTACTAATACTACTACTACGACTACTGCAACAATTATTATTACTACTACTACTACTACTACTACTACTACTACTACTACGTCAGCTTCTACTGCTACTACTTCTACTACTACCAGCATAGCAACCACTACTACTACTACTACTACTACTACTGCTACAATTACTATTACTACTACTACTACGTCACCTTCTACTGCTACTACTACTACTACTACAACAACAACAACAACTACTACTATTACTAATACTGCTACTACTACTACTACTACAACTACTACTACTACTACTACTGCTACTACTACTACTACTACTACTACTACTACTACTCCTACTACTCCTACTACTATGACTACTACTACTACTACTACGAATGCTACTACTACTACTACCACTACTTATGCTACTGCTACTACTTCTACTACAACTATTGCTACTTCAATGACTAGTACCGCTACTGCTCCTACTACTACAACTACTGCTGCTGCTACTACTAGGACTACTACTACTCGTCCTACTATTATAACTAGCGCTATAATTTCCTTTACTCCTATGACTACTGTTACAACTACTACTCCTGCTTCTACTGCTACAACTATTATTATTATTCCTAATGATACTCCTACTACTACTGCTACTTCTACCACTTCTACTACTACAACTGCAACATGTACTCTAATTACTACTACTCCTTCTAGGACCACTACTACTACTACTAATACAAATACTACTCCAACTACTACTGCTGCTGCTGCTGCTACTACTATTAATGCTACTACCGTTACACTACAAAAACTACTACTCCAACTACTACAACTATTACAACCACTATTGCTACTACTACTACTACCACTATTTATAAATTCTATTGCTGCTATTGCTACTCCTACAACTTCAACTACTGCTCTTATAATTACTACCATTCCAGCTTCTACTAGTGCAACAACAGCTTCTACTGCCACTACTACTACTACCCTTGCCTCTATTACTACTACCTATACTGTGCCTATTACCGTTGCAACTACCTCTTCTGCTACAACTGCTGATACTACTACTAAACTGCTACTACTTCTACTACTACTACGGTTGCTGCCACCACCACTACTACTAATACTATGACTACTGCGACAACAACTACTACCACTACTACTTTTGCTACTTTTGCTACTACTGCTACTACTACTACTATTACTACAACAACAACTACTACTACTACTACGACTACTACTATAACTACTACAACTACTATTTCTACTACTACTACAACTACTACTACTTCACCTCTTACAACCGCTTTTACTATAACTATTGCTACTACTATTACAACTGCTACTTCTATTACGACCACCACTGTTGTTGCTACTTTCACTACTATTGCTACAACTACTACAACTACTGCTATTTCCACCAATGCTGCTATCCCTACTACTAATACTACTATTGTTACTACTGCTGCCTATACTACTACTTCACCTACTCCTACTACTACAGCACTTGCTACTACTACTACAACTCCTATATCAACTACTACTGCAACCACACCTGCTACTACTGATACTCCTGCTACTAATGCTACTACTACTTCTTCAACTACTTCTGCACCTACTTTTGTTACTATTAGTACTACAGCCACTGCTACTACTACTACTCCTAAAGCTACTATGGCGGTTTCTACTACTACAAAAACAACAACAACAACAACAACTACTACCACTAGTTTTGCAACTATTGCAACTACTACTATTACTTTACTACCACTATTACTACTACTACTACTACCTTGATTGCTACAACAACCGCAACTCCGACTTCTACTACTACTACTACTACTACTACTTCTACAACTACTACAGCTACAACTTCAAATGCAACTTCTCATTTTGCTACTTCTGCGACCACTACTACCACCACTACCACTACAAGTGCGACTACTACTACTAATTCTATGACTACTACCACTTCTACTACCACTAGTACTACTACAAATACTACTACTACCACTACTTTTGCTACTATTTCATCTATGATTACTACTACAACTACAACTATTGTTACTACTACTACTACTACTGCAACAACAACCACTACTACTACTAGAATTTCTATTATTACTACTACTATTTCAGCCACTACAACTACACTAAATGCGATTTCTACTTCTACTAATACTACAACTAGTATTACTTCTATTGCTAATACTACTTTTATTACTACTGCTGCAACTACTTCAAATACAACTTCTCCTTTTACTACTTATGCTACTAATGCTGCTGCTACTACTACCACTACTATTGCTTCTAGTACAACTACTGCTACTAATACAATGACTATTACTGCTACTACTACTGCTACTAATACTACAACTACTACGAGAACTCCTACTACAGGTACAACTACTAATGCTACAACTACTACAACTACTACCGCTACTACTACTACCACCACTGCTACTATTAATTCTCCTAATTCAACTACTATGACTAATACTACTGCCACTACCACTACTACTACTAATGCTGTAGCTACTATGACTATAACTCCTACAACTACTACTGCTACTACTACTACTACTACTATTACTACTGCTGCTGCTGATACTACTACTAATATGACTACTACTTCTACTATACTACTACAGCTACAACCATGACTACTACTATACTACTACTGCTACAACTACTACTTATCCTACTACTACAACTTTTCGTACTACTATTGCTAGTACTAATACTACTATTACTGCTACTACTGCTGCTGCTACAATGACTAACGGTACTTCTACTACTACTCCTATTGCTATGCTAGTACTATTTTTCGTCTACCGCTACTACTCCTACTACTAATGCTGCTACTAATATAACTACTGCTACGACAACAACTACCACTACAACTACTACTACTAGTACTACCACTACTACCGTTGTTCCTACAAGTATAACCACTGTGGCTGCTACTGCTGTTATCAGCACTGCTATTGCTACTACTTTTGCAACTACTACTACTTGTCATGCTACAACTAATATTCCAACTACTACTGCTACTACTACTACTCCTAATCCTACTAAAACTACTGCTGCTTTTGCTCCTTCTGCTACTACTAGTATTATCACTACTACTAAGGCAACTACTACAACTCCTACTACTACCACTACTACCGCTACTTCTACTACTGCTACTACTACTATTACCACCACTAGCATTACTACTACTGCAACTACTACTACTGCAACTACTCTACTTCTCCTACTACTACTAGTTCTACTACTACGACTACATCAACTACTACTACAATTAATACTACTACTCCTACTATCGCTACTATGGCTACTACGACTATGCCTACTGCTGCTGCTACTACTATTACTACTACTACGACTGCAACTACTGCTACTACCAACATAACTACTGAACAACGACTACTACTACTGCTACTACTACTACTACTACTACGACTGCAACTACTGCTACTACCAACATAACTACTACAACAATGACTACTACTACTGCTACTACTACTACTACTACTACAACTGCTTTTACAACTATTAATGCACCTACTACAACAATTACTGCTACTACTGCTTCTACTTTTACTACTACTGCTGCTACTGCAATGATTGCTACTACTACCATAACTACTACTACTACAACTACAAGAATGACTACAACTACTACTACAACAACTACAACCTTTTTTCACTACTTCTGCTATTAAAGCAACAACAACAACATCTACCACTACTACTAGTACTATTACGACTTCTGTTGCTCCAATTACTACTAGTACTACTATTACTGTTCTTACTACTACTACTGTTGTAACTGCTACTACTACATCTTGTACAACTACTACAACAACTGCTCCTATTGCAACTACCACTACAACTACCACTACTCTATTGCCACTAGTACTACCTCTGCTACTACAACTATTATTTCTTCTACTACTGCTCTACTGCTACTGCTACTCATACTACTTCGACTACTACTCCTATAATTAGTACCATTCCAGCTTCTACTAGAGCTACAACAGCTTCTAATGCTTATACTGCCACTACTACTACTACCCTTGCCTCTATTACTACTACCTATACTACACCTATTACTGTCGCTACTACCTCTTCTGCTACAACTGCTGATACTACTACTACAACTGCTACTACTTCTACTACTACTATGGTTGCTACCACTACTACTACTACTAGTACTACGACTACAACAACAACAACTACTACTACCATTACTACTTATGCTACTTTTACTACTACTCCTACTACTGCTACTACTACTACTACTATTACTACAACTACTACTACGACGACTACTACGACTACTGCTATAACTACTACAACTACTATTTCTACTACTACTACAGCTACTACTACTTCACCTCCTACAATCGCTTTTACTATAACTATTGCTACTACTACTACAACTACTTCTTCTACGACGACCACTACTGTTGTTGTTACTTTCGCTACTACTGCTACAACTACTACAACTACTGCTACTTCTACCAATACTACTATCGCTACTACTTCTACTACTATTATTACTACTACTGCATATACTGCTACTTCACCTACTCCTACTACTACAACACCTGCTACTACGACTACAACACCTATATCTACTACTACTGCAACCACAACTGCTACTACTGATATTCCTGCTACTAATGCTACTACTACTTCTTCAACTACTTTTGTAGCTACTTTTGTTACTGTTAGTACTATAGCCACTACTACTGCTACTACTTTTAAAGGTACTATGGCGGTCTCTACTACTACAAAAACAACAACAACAACAACTACTACTACCACTAGTTTTGCAACTATTGCAACTACTACTACTAGTACAACTAATACTACTACTACTATTACTGCCACTATTACTACTACTACTACTACTACTACTACCTTGATTGCTACAACAACCTCAACTACAACTTCTACTACTATTACTACTACTACTACTTCTATAAATACTACTACTCCCACTACTTTGACTACTATTTCCTCTACGACTACTACTACAACTACAACTATTGTCTACTACTACTACCACTACTTTTGCTACTATTTTGTCCACGACTACCACTACAACTACAACTATTGTTACTACTATGACTACTATGGCAACAACAACCACTATTACTACTAGAATTTCTATTATTACTACAACTATTTCGGGCACTACAACTACACCAAATGCGACTTCTACTTCTACTACTACTACAACTAGTATTACTTCTATTGCTAATACTACTTTTACTATTACTACTGCAACTACTTCAAATACAACTTCTCCTTTTACTACTTATGCTACTAATGTTGCTACTACTACTACTATCACTACTATTGCTTCTAGTACAACTACTGTTACTAATACTATGACTACTACTGTTGCTACTACTGCTACTAATACTACAACTACTACGAGAACTCCTACAAGTACTACTACTATTGCTACAACTACTACAACTACTACCTCTACTACTACTACTACTACCACCACTTCTACTACTAATTCTCCTAACTCAACTACTACTACTAATACAACTGCCACGACCGCTACTACGACTATAACTCCTGCAACTACTACTGCTGCTACTACTACAGCTACCACCACGATTACTACTACTACTACTACTACTGCGACAACTGCTACTAATCATACTACTACAACTTCTGGTACTGCTATTGCTAGTACTAATAACACTATTACTGCTACTACTGCTGCTACTACAACGACTAACGGTACTTTTACTACTTCTGCTACTACTAATACTACTATTCCTATTGTTACGCTAGTACTATTTTTCGTCTACCGCTACTACTCCTACTACTAATGCTGCTACTACTATACCTACTGCTATGACAACAACTTCTACTACAACTACAACTAGTACTACCACTACTGCTACTACTGTTGCTCCTACTAGTATAACTACTGTGGCTGCTACTACTGTCATCAGCACTGCAATTGCTACTACTTCTGCAACTACTACTACTTGTCATGCTACAATTACTATTCCAACTACTACTACTGCTACTACTACTACTCCTACTAAAACTACTGCTGCTTCTGCTACTTCTACTACTACTGGTATTATCACTACTACTAATGCAACTACTACAACTCCTACTACTACCACTACTACCTCTACTTCTACTACTGCTACTACTACTATTACTACCACTAGCATTACTACTGCTGCTACTACTACTACAGCTAGCACCACCACCACTACCAATACTACTACTGCTAATTCAACTATTGCAATCGCTACTACTCTATTTCTCCGCTACTACTACTACTGCTATTATTGCGACTACTACTACTTCGACTATTGCCATTACTGCTACTACTACTTCTGCTGCTACTACTACTACTCTACTTCTCCTTCTACTACTACTAGTTCTACTACTATGACTACATCTACAATTACTACAACTAATACTACTACTCCTACTAACGCTACTACAGCTACTATGACTATGGCTACTGTTGCTACTACTACTATTACTACTACTACGACTGCTACTACTACTACTACAAACATAACTACTACAACAACGACTACTACTACTGATGCTGCTGCTTTTAACACTATTAATTCACCTACTACAACAACAACTACTACTGCTGCTTCTACTTTTACTACTACTACTGTTACTACTACCATAACTATTACTACTACTACAACTACTAGAATGACTACTACTACTGCTCTTACTACTACTACTACTGTAATTGCTACTACTACATCTTCTACAACTACTACTACAATAGCTTCTACTGCAACTACCACTACAACTACCACTACTCTATTGCCACTAGTACTACTTCTGCTACTACAACTATTATTGCATCTACTACAGCTCTACTGTTGCTGGTACTACTTCTAAGACTACCACAACTACGACAACAACTACTACTAATAGAACTGCTACTACTTCTACTACTTCTACTACTGTTGCTACTACTACTAATAGAACTGCTACTACTTCTACTACTCCTACTACTGCTACTACTACTACAACTCCTACTAATATTAGTACTAACGCTACTACTACTATACCTACTACTATTGCTACTATTACCACTACTCCTGCAACTACTACTAGAGCTCCTAGTGCTATTACTACAACTACAACAGCTACTGCTACCATTACTTAATCTACTATTATTTCTGCTACTTCGGCTACTACGGCTCCGGCAACAACTGCTGCTACTACTACTGCTACTACTGCTACTATTGCTAGTAATATCACTACTACTACTATTACTACTACTACTACTTCTACTACTACTAATTCACCTACTACAACTACTTTTGCTACCACTAATGCTACTACTACTATTACTACTACTTTTACTACTACTACTACTACTACTACTACTATTCCGACTACTGCTACTTCCATTAAACCTACTGCTACTTCAACTTTTGCTATGACAACTATTACTACATCTACTACTGCCACATTGGCTACTACTGCTAACACTACTACAACTGCTACTACTAGTACTACTATTACAGCAACAAGTACTACTACTTCTACTACTTCTACTGCTACTATTGCTCTGGCTACTGCAACTACCACAACTGCTACTATTGTTGCTACTACAGCTACTACTGCTACGCCTACTACAGCTACTATAGCTACTACTACAGCTACTACTACTACAACTACTACTGCTACTATTGCTATTTCTCATAATACTACTACTACCACAACTACTACTAGTACTACTACTACTGCAACTACTGGTACTACTATTGCTACCATTGTAGCTACTACTACTACTGCTTCTACTACTTCGCCTACTACTGCTACTACTACTACTACTACTACTATAGCTACTACTACAATCGCTACTACTAGTACTACTATTGTCACTAATACTACTACTACTATCACTACTTCTACTGCTACTACTACTACATCTACAACTAGTACAACAACCAATACTACTACAACTGCAATAACGAGGACAACAACAAGTACTACTACCACTATTATTACTACTACTTCTACTATCGCTACTACTACTATTACTAGTGGTAGTACTACTATTGCTACTATTACTATTGCTAGCGCCACCACTACTACTAATAGTACTACAGCTACTGCTACTACTCTATTTTTTCTCCTCCTACTACTATTATTACTATTATGACAATTACAACTTCTACTACTTCTAATACTACTACAACTACTAGTACTACTAGTAATATTCTACTCGTACAACTACTACTGCTTTGACTAATACTACTAATATTAATACTACTTCCAGTTCTACTACTTCCACTGCTCCTACAGCTACTACTTCTAGTACTACTACTGCTACTACTACTTGAAATACTACAACTACCGCTACTACTGCTGCTACTGCTTCTACTGCTACTACAACTACCACTCCTCCTCCACCTCTTACTACTACTATTACTATTACTACCACTACTACTACTACTACTACTTCGATTACAACTATTACTACAACTAATAGTATTACTACTACTACTGCTACTACTGCTACCGAGGCTGCAACCACTTTGACTATTGCTTCTGCACTACTACTTATAGTACCACTACTACTACTATTGCTGCTACTACTATTACCACCACTATTATTACTTCTGCTACAACAACTACAATGACTACTACTGCTACTTTTTGTGCAGCTACTACTACTGCTAATACCACAACTACGACTACTATTGCAACTGCTACTACTAGTATGACTACTACTAATAATATTACTACTACAACTTTGACTTGTGCTAGTACTACAGTTGCTGCTGCTGTTGTTGAAGTTGCTGCTACTACTCCAGGTGCTACTATTATGGTTATGATCAGTACTACGACTACCACTATGGCTATGATTGTTGCTGCTATTTCTACTAAACCGACAACAACTAATGCTACTACTACCACTACTACAACTACAACTACTGCTACTACTACTACTATTACTCCCACTTCCACTACTACTGCGGCTATTACTACTACTGCTGCTACTGCTAATACTACTACTACTACTACTACTACTACTACTACTACTAATGCTGCTGTTGCTACTACTACTGCAACTGTTACTACTATTACTACTATTACTGTTGCTACTAAGGCTACTACTTCTATAATACTACCACTGCTAACTACTACTTCTACTTCCAACTACTACAACGACTACTACTGCTGCTACTACCCTGACTACTGTGACAATTGCAACTACTACTAACTAGTACTACCACTACTTCTTCTTCTGCTACTGCTATGGCTACTACTACTACAAACAACTACAACTCCTACAGTTGCTCCTACAATTGCGACTACAGCTACTACTACCACTATAGCAACTACTACCACAACTACTAATACTACTACTACTGCTGCTACTACTGCAACTATAGCAACTGCTTCTACCACTACTACTATAACTACTACTACTACCACTGCTACTTCTGCTACTACTACTACTACTACAACAACTACTACTACTACTTCTAGTCCTACTACTACTACTACTACTACTACCTCTACTGCGGCTACTGCTGCTGCTTGTACCACCACTACTAAAATGGAAACCATTGCTATTACTTCTGCAACTACAACTACTTCTACTACCACTTCTCAAACTACTACTAACACTGATACTACGACTGCTTCTACTACTATAGCTACTACTATTACGGCTACTACTGCTACTACTGCTGCTACTACTACTACTACTACTACTAATTGTACTACTATGACTACTGCTACTTTTGGTGGTGCTACAACTACTACTACTACAATTGTTACTACTGCTACTACTACTGTAACTACTACTACTCCTACTATTACCGCTACAGCTATAACAGTTGAACCTGTTACTGCTACCAATCCTACTACAACTTCCATGGCTACTACTACTACTACTAATACTTCAGCTACTCCTACTTCTTTAACAACTACAACTATTGCTACTACTACTGTACCGATCGAGCGCGCGAGGCCTGGTGGGGCTCGGGGGAGTAGAGAGAATAAGGAGAAGATATGGAAACTCACATATAACTCTACGAAGATATGGAAAGAGGATCGGGCTACTCGGATTGGAACTCAAATTGTTACTCCAATTCTCCAATTATGTTTCTTATTATGCTGCCCTCCTTTTATAGAAGGGAGTTGACATCTGCCGATGCGATAAGATCGCATCGGTAAAAGTATCTTTATAAAAGATACTTTACAAAAGTGGCTTTAGGAAAGTAACTTTACAAAAGCTGCGAAAAGTAGCTTTACAAAAAGTAGCTTTAGGAAAGTGACTTTTAGGAAAGTAACTTTACAAAAGCTACTTTTAGGAAAGTAGCTTTAGCTGTACAAAGGGCGCATCCACTAAGGCATCGGATTAGGTACGATAGATAAGAAGTGATCTACTCTCCATCACGCTTATGTTGTGTAGTTGGCTGAAAGGCGCCCGTACGCTGAATTGAACTAAAAGTGATATTGACGGCGCGTTCCAGTTGTTCATCTATCTGCTTGACGGAGGGGTACCATTGTGCCCAGAAAGAATCAATCTGCCGTACTAACACTCCTACTTCTACTTCTACTACTACTACTACCAGCGCTACTACTCCTACTCCTACTTCTGCTACTACTAGTACTCCTACTCCTACTACTACTATGACTACTACAAATCCCACTACTACTCCTACTCTAACTCCAACTCCTACTATTACTACTACTACTACTACTACTATGACTACTACTACGACAGCAATGACAACTACTACGACAACAACAACTACTACTAATACTCCTGCTACTACTACTTATACTACTCCTCCTCCTACTACTACTACTACACTCCTACAATGACTACTACTACTACTACTATTACCACATCTTCTGCTACTACTACTACTACTATTACTACCACTACCACTACTCCTACTACTACTACTGTTGCTACTCCGACTAAAACTACTACTCCAAACACTCCTAATACTATTTCTACTATAAGTCCTACTGCTGCTACTACTTTTACTACTGCTACTGCTGATACTACCACTACTACTACTACTACTAGTAATACTACTACTACTACTACTACTACTACTACTACTACTACTACTACTACTACTAGACTACCACTACCACCAACACCACTACTACTACTACTAAACTACTACTACTACCACTACTACTACTACTACTACTACTACTACTACTACTACTACTACTACTACTACTACTACTACTACCACCACCACCACCATTATTGCTGCTACTGCTACTACTACTACTACTACTACTACTAATACAACGACCAATACTACTACTACGACTACTTCGACTACCACTCCAACACCAAGTCTTACAGCTACTACTACTCCTACTATTACAACTACACCTACTCCAACTACTACAACTCCAACTACTACCCCTACTCTAACTCCTACCACTATTACAGCTACAACAACTATTGCTACTACTACAACAACTACCCCTACTCCAACTACTACAACTCCTCCTACTACTACTACTTCTTCACTCCTACTACCACTACAACTACTAGTACTACTCTTGCTGCTACTATGACTACTACTACTGCTACTACTACAACTATTACGACTACTCCTACTACCACTACTACTACTACTACTACTACCCTCGTCCTACTACCACTACTATAACTGTTGCTGCCGCTACTACTAATACTAAGACTACTACTACTACCCCTGCTGCAGCTGCTGTTGTTGCTACTACTACTACTACTACTACTACTACTACTACTACTCCTGCTGCTACTACTGCTAATATTAGTACAACTACTACTGCTACTACTACTACTTCTACTTCTACTACTACTATGGCTACTCTTACTACCACACAACTGTTACAAGTACTACTAGCAAAACTAATGCAAGTCCTACGAATACTACTATTACAATTAGTACTGCTCCAACAAATACTACTACTGCTCCTACTTTAACTACAACTACTACTACTACTACTACTACTACTACTACTACTACTACTATTACTACTGCTACTACTACTACTACTACTACTACTACTACTACTACTACTACTACTACTATTGCTACTACTACTACTAGTATTCCTACTCCTACTCCGACAACTGCTTCTACTACTACTCTTCTTACTCCTAGAACTACTACTACTACCCATCGTACTCCAACTCCTACTGCTACTCCTACTACTGCAACTACTACTATTCCTACTATGACTCCAACTCCAACTCATACTACTGCCGCTGCAACTACTTCTACAACTATAAATACAACAACAACTACTACTTCTAGTACTACTGTTGCTACTATTACTACTACCACCACTACTATTACTACTACCACTACTACTACTACAACTACTACACCAACTCCTCCTACTCCAACTCCTCCTAGAACCACAGCTACTATTGTGGCAACTACTACTACTACTAGTGCTGCTGCTACTACTACTAATAATACAACAACAACTACTCCTACTACCACTCCTACTACAACTCCAACTTCAACTCATACTACTACAACTACTACCCCTACTACCACTACTACTACTACACCAAACACTCCTACTATTACCCCAAACACTACTACCACTACAACTATAGCAACGACTGGTACTGCTAGTACTACTACTACTACAGCAACTAATACTAATACTACTACTACTACTACTCCTACTACTGCTACTACAACTACTACTACTTTTGCTACTCAAACTACTACTACATTACTATTAGTACAACGGCTACTACCACTACTCTTTCCACTACTGCTACTACTACTACAACTATGAATACTACTAATACGACAACTTCTACTACTACAACAACTATGAATCCTACAACTATGATAGTTTCTACTACTGCAGTTCTACTATAGCTGCTGCTACAACTACTATTACTTGTACTACACCTACGAATACTACAACAACTACTTCTATTCCTACTCATACTCCTACAACAACAACTACTACAACAACTACTACTACAAATACTAACACTCCTCCTTCTACTTCTACTACTGCTACTACTATTACCATTAGTCCTACTAGTACTACCACTCCTAAGACTCCTAAAACTTGTATGACTAGCTACTAATCCTAACACTCCTACAACTTCTATGATTAGAACTCCTACTACTACTACTGCTACTACTACACTCCTCCTACTACTACCACTATTACTACTGTTGCTGCTAGTAGGACTACTACTACTACAACTACTACTACTATGATTACGACTACTACTACAACTACTGCTTTTACCACCACCACTACTACTACTACTGCTACTCGTACTGATACTACTACTCCAAACACTCTTACTACTACAACTACTATTACTATTGCTACTGCTAATACTAATCCAACTACTACAACAACAAATACTACTACTACCACTGCTGCTGCTACTTCTAGTAGTACTACTACTTCTACTACTAAAACTGCTGCTGCTGCTACACCAAGTACTACTACTACTTCTACTACAACTCCTTCTACTACTACTACTACTACCAAAAAGACTACTACTACTGCTGCTGCTGCTACTACTACTACTATTTCTACTGCTACACAATAGGTACAACTACTACTACTAGTACTACTAGTACTCGTACAACTATTACTCTTACTATTACTACTCCTAGTACTTCTGCAACAAGAACTGCTGCTACAAGTACCACTACTACTTCTACTTCTACTACAAGTAGAATCACTTCTGCTATTAGTCCATCAACTACTGCTACTACTACTACAACAACTACAGATGTTGCAGCTTCAACTCCTACTACTACTAAATCTACTAATAATACTATTCCTACTCCTACTAGTGCTTCTACTACTACTCCTATTACTACTACAATGACTGCTACTACAACTCCTACTCCAACTCCTATAGCAACAACTACTCCTTCGGCTGCTACTACCCAAACTCAAATTACTAATACTCCAACTACGACTCCTACACCAACTCATACCACTACCACTGCTACTAATTCTACAACTTCGAGTCCAGCTACTACTTCTACTACTCCTGCTTCTACCACTATAACTACTTCTACAACAACTACTACTGGTACTAATACTGCTAATACTAACACTTTTACTACTACTCTTATGACTACTCCGACTAATACTACTATTCCTACTACTACTACTCCTACACCTACTCCGACTACTACTACTACTTCTTCAACTACTACTATCACTATTACTGCTACTACTAGTACTATCACTACAACTACTATTACTACTACTGCTGCAATAGCTACTAGTACTACCTTGCTACAACTACTACTATTACTGCTACAACTAATACTACTGCTACAACTACTACTACTACTGCTATGGCCATTACTGCACTACTACTACTACTCATACCACTATTGCTACAATAACAACTACTACAACTACTCCTACTACTACTTCTACTGATACACGAACTCCTATGACTATTGCTACTACTACACCTACTCCTACAACTACTGCAACTAGTACTACTCCTACTACTATGACTACTACTACAACTTCCACTCCTACTGCAACTCTTACTAAGACAACTGCCACTACTACTACTGCTACTACCACAACAACAACAACAACAACAACAACTACTACTACTACTACCACTACTATTGCTATTAGTCTTAATGCTACAACTGCTACTACAACTAAAATTATGACTACTCCTACTGCTACTACTGCTCCTACTTCTGCTACTACTACCACTACTATTTCTCGTACCAATACTACTTCTCCAAACACTCCTACTTCCACTACTACCACAACTACTCCAACTGCTACAACAACAACTACTACTACTACTACTACTACACCTGCTACTACTACTACTACTACTACACCTACTACTACTACTACTACACCTACTACTACTACTACAACAACAACTAAGACTAGTACTACATTACTACTAGTACAACTGCCACCGCTACTACTCCTTCCGCCACTGCTACTACTACTACAACTAGTACTACTATTGCTACTACAGCTACCACCACAACTACCACTACTACTACTTGTACTACTGCTGCTACCACTACTACTACTACGGCTGCTATTGTTGCTACTACTGCTCCTACTGCTACCGCTACTACTGCTATTACTACTACTGATCTTGATTCTCTAGCTACTACTGCTATTGCTATTCCTAAAGCTACAACGGCTACTTGGACTTCTGATCCTTCTATTACTACTACTACTACAGCTGCAGTTACAACTACTACTACTAGTATGGCCCCTGCTGCTCCTACTGCCACTACAACTACTATTAGTACTACAACTGGCACTACTGCTTCTATTGCTACTGCTACTACTAGTACTACTACTACAACTGCCACTGCTGCTATTATTGCTACTCCTACTGCTACTACTGCTACTACTAATGCTACTACGACTGCTGTGACAACTGCTACTACTAGTACTGCTATAACTATTATAACTACTGCTGCTGCTGCTACCGCTATGACTACTACTACTGCTACAACAACAACAACAACAACAACAACTACTGCTACTACAAATGTGCCCACTACTTCACTACTACTAATAGTACTAGTACTACTACTACTATGACTACGACTGCTACTATCACAATAACTACTACTACTACTTTTTTTGTTGCTGCTACTACTAGTACTACTCCTACTAATTCTTCTACTACAACAACTATTGCTACTACTACTTCTGCTACTATTGCTACAACTACTTCTACTACTACAACTACAACAACAACAACTACTGCTACAACTAATACTACTACTTGTAATACTACTACGACTACAACTACTACTGTTGTTGTTTCCGCTGCAACTACTACAACAACTACTACTACTACAACTGCTACAACTTTTGCTCAAACAACTACTACAATAATAGCTACAACTACTACGACAACAACTCCTACTACTACTACTGCTGCTACTTCTTCTACTACTATGATTTATACTACTACAACTACTGCTACAACTACTGTTGCTGCTGTTGCTACTACTACTGCTACTACAACAACTACTACTGCAACTTCTATTACTACTACAACTACTACTAGTACTACTGCTACTACAACAACTACTACTAATCCTACTCTTACTCCTACCGCTTCTATCCCTCCTACAACTACCACTAACCCTACTCCAACTTCTACTACTACTACTACTACTACTCCAAATAGTAATGCTACTACTACTACTACTACTACTACTACTACTAGTCTTAATGCTACGACTGCTAATGCTACTAAAATTACAACTACTCCTACTGCTACTACTACTCCGACTTCAACTACTACTACTACCACTACTATTTCTCGTACCAATACTACTTCTCCAAACACTCCTACTTCCACTACTACTACAACAACTACTGCTGCTACTACTACTACTACTACTACTACTACTAGTGCTACTACTATTGCTACACCTACTACTACTACAACAACAACAATAACTAAGACTAGTACTACATTACTACTAGTACAACTGCCACCGCTACTACTCCTTCCGCCACTGCTATAATTACTACAACTATTACTACTGTTGCTGCTACAGCTACCACCACAACTACCACTACTACTACTGCTACTATTTCTGCTACTACTACTTCTACTACTACTACGGCTGCTATTGTTGCTCCTACTGCTACTGCTACGACCGCTATTGCTACTACTGATCTTGATTCTCTAGCTACTAGTAGTAATGTAGTACTAGTCTCAACAGCAACAACAACAACTACTGCTACAACTAATACTACTACTTGTAAGACTGCTACGACTACAACTACTACTGTTGTTGTGGTCGCTGCAACTACTACTACAACTACTACTACTACAACTGCTACTATTTTTGTTCCTACAACTACTACTATAATAGCTACTAGTACTACAACAACAACTCCTACTACTACTCCTATTGCTACTTCCCCTACTACTATGATTTATACTACTACAACTACTGCTACAACTACTGTTGCTGCTGTTGCTACTACTACTACTACTACTACTAATACTGCTAATACTACTACTACAACTACTACTGCTACTTCTATTACTATTGCTGCTACTACTGCTACTGCTACAACCTTTATTAACGCTGCTATAATTACCACTACTATTACATTTAGTACCACTTGCACTACTATTACTACAACTATTGCTACTATAATTACTACTACTACTTCAAGTACCACTTCCACTACTATTCTACTACTACAACAACAACAACTACTACTTTTACTTCTATTACTACAACTACAACAACAACTACTACTACTTTGACTACTACTACTACTAAACTACAAGTACTATAATTATTGCTCCTTCTCCTCTCCCTCCTCCTCCTACTACTACTACTACTATTAATACTACCCCTACTACAACAATTGCTACTACAACTACTACTACCATTAATCCTTCTCCTACACCTATTCCCACTACTACTCCAACTACTGCCACTACAACAACAACAACAACAACTACTACTACTACTACTACTACTACTACTACTCCTCCTACTACTACTACAATTACTACTACTACTGCAATAATAACAACAACTACTACTATTGCTACAACTACTACTTCTACCATTTCTAATAGTACTAATACCACTACTACTACTATTACTACTACTATTACTACTACTACTACTACTTTTACAACTGCCACTACTACTACTTCTACTGCTACTCTAACTACTACTACTACTCCTCCTACTATTACTACTACTATTACTCTAGCCCTTCTTGTCCCCGTGCTTTAGTAGTTCTTGCGTGCGTCAAATCGCTTGCTTTTTTACCCTAACTCATTTTTCCTAAAGAACTCCAATGTCTGAACCTGAGTAACTGAGCTATCTTTTATATTCTATATTCTGAACTTTCGATTATACCCGAGCAAAATGAAATGAAATGAGATACCTTTTCTATTCTCTACCGAGCTTCTCTATTCTCTACCTCTACCACTCTGACTATTACTACTTCTACTACTATTACTACTACTACAATTACTACTGCTTCTCCTATTCCTATTGCTACTCCAACTACTACTATTAGTTCTCTAGCTACTACTCCTCCTCCTCCTACTACTACTACTACTTCGACTACTACTACTAGTGCTACTAGTACTAATACAACTACCACTATTACTACTTCTGCTACTCAAAAAATGACAACTACTAGTACCTCAATTGCTACTCCTTTTACAACAGCTACTCCTACTCCTACTACTACTACAACTAATACTACTACTACTGCTACTACTACTACTACTACTAATAATAATAATAATAATAATAACGATAGTAAGAAAAATAATAATACTACAACTACTATTTCTACTAATAATACTACTACTATTGCTGCTACTATGACTACTACTTCTATTACTATTGCTACTATAACTATAACTACTAGTACTTCTACAACTCCTACAAGAACTACAACTACTCCTACCACTACTACTACCACTGCTACTACTACTAATACTGCTAGTACTTTTCTAACTTCTACTACTTCTACAACTACTACTTCTACTAGTACCACTACCCCTAATACTATTACTACCAGTCCGAATACTACAATTTCTACTTCCTACTACTACTGCTCCTACTACTACTACTACTATTATTACTAGTACTAGTACTACTATGATTACTAGTACTAGTAGTACCACTACTACTATTACTTGTACTAGCACTACTACTATTTCTACTACTACTACTACTTATACTACTATTACAACTGCAACTAGTACTATTACTACAATTACCGCTATCGCTAATATGACTACCATTACTACAACAATAACTGCTACTTCTACTACTATTACAACAACAACTATAACTGCTACTACTGATGCTGCTGCTGCTGCTCCTTCTACTACTACCACAACTACTACATCTACTACTACATCTACTACTACAACTACAACAACAACTACTACTAATATTAAGAATACTAATTCTACTACTGATACAACTACTACGACTATTACTACTACTACAACCACTACCACTACTACCGCAATGGCTACTACTATTGCTACTACTACTACTATTTCCACTACCGCTTCTACTACTACTACTACTGCTACTAGTACTACTCCTACTACTACTACTACTACTATTACTACTACTACAACTACTGCTACTACTACTACTACCAATACTACTACTACTACTAGTACTTCGGCTTCTTCAACTTCTACTTATACTACTACAGCTAATACTACAACTACGACTGCTGCTGCTTCTTCTTCTACTACTACTACTGCTGCTGCTACTACTACTACTACTCCTCCTACCACTACTCCTACTACTACTACAATTTCTACTACTATTTCTACTTCTACATCTACAACAACAACAACTACTACAACTACTACTACTACTGCTGCTTCTACTGCTGCTTCTACTACTGCAACTACTTCTACAACCACTACTCCTACAACTAGCTCTACTACCACTACTACTACAACTACAACTACACTACTACTATAACTACTTCTACCACTCCTACTACTATTACCACTATGAGTACTACTACTATTACTACTACTATTACTACTATTTCTACTACAACTACAACTACTGCTACTAATACTATTAGTACTACCCCAACTACTAATAATACTACTACTACTACTACTTCTACTACTATTACTACTACTACTACTACTACTTCTCCTAAAATAACTCCGATAATTACTTTGGATACTAGTATTACTACTACCACCACTATTCGTATTATCAGTACTGCTACTACTACTATTATTACTGCCACGACTTCCACTACTACTACAATTGCTACTGCTACTACTTCTGCTACTTCTACTACTTCTACCACTAGAACAACTACTACTACAACTACTACTACAACTACTACAACAATAACTACTACGACTACTACTGCTATTACTATGATTGCTACTACACCTGCTACTACTACTGCTACTACTAGTACTACTATTGCTATTGCAACTACCTCTACAACTACTAATTTAGCTACTACTACTACACTACTACTATAATAGCTACTACAAGCACTGTCCAACTATGGCTATTACTAATGCTACTACTACTACCACCACTACAACTACTGCTACTAGTACTATTACAGCTGCAACTACTGATACTACTATCACACTATTGATACTAGTACTATTATTGCTACCACTACTATTATTACTGCTACTACTACTATTACAACTACCTTTTCTACCACTAGTACAATTACTAATGCCACAGTCACTACTACTACTACTACTGCAAATACTACCAGTACTACTACAACTACAACAACCACTATGATTATTGCTGCAACTACTACTACTAAAATAGTTACAACTACCACTACTACTATTGTTACTAATACTACATCAACAACTACTACTACTACTACTATTACTATTACTACTGTTATAACTGCTGCTGCTGCCACTAGTACTACTACTACTACTACTACTACTATTACTACTACTAATTCTACTATAAGTCCTACTTCTGATACTAATACTACTACTACAACAATCACAACTACTATTAATACTATTACTACAACTACTATCAATTCTGCTGCTACTATTGCAACTACTACTACTACTACTGCTGCTACTACTACTATTACTAATACTACTAAAATAACTTCTTCTACTACTACTAGTACTTCTACTTCTGCTACTACTACTACTACTACTACAACAAATGCAACTAATACTACTACTATTACTACTACAAAAAATACTACTCATACTACTACTGCTGCTGCTACCACTATGACTACTAATACTACTACAACTACTACCACTACTACTACTGCTACTACTATTCGTGCTACTACTACTACTACTACTACTACTACTACTACTACTACTACTTCTACTACTACTACTACTACTAGTACTACCTCTACTACTACTACTACTACGACTACTAAACTACTACTACAACTACTTCTAAACTACTACTACTACTATTGCTCATACTACTACTACTAGTACTACTACTACTACTAGTGCTTCAATAACTACTTCTACTAGTAGTTCTACAACTACTACTACTACTATTTCTACTACCACTCCTACTCCTACTACTCCTCATCCTCCTCTTCCTACTACTACTAGTATAACAACAACAACTACTGCTGCTACTGCTACTGCTGTTGCGACTACTACTACTATCATTACAACTCCTACTACTACTACCACTACTTTCACTCCTACTTCTACTATGACTATTACTACTACTACCAATACTACTACTATGATGACAACTACTACTACTCCTCCTCCTCCTCCTCCAGCTACTACTACTGCTACAATAGCTAGTGCTACTACTTTAACTCGGACCCCTAAAATTACTCCTACAACTTCTTTTGCTACTAGTGTTGCAAAAGTGGTACTAGTAGTAGTTGTTGTAAAATTTCTAGTAATAGTAGTAGTATGAGTAGTAGTCGGCGTGGGAGTTTGCATAGGAGTAGTAGTAGTAGTGGTAGTACTAGTCGTAGTAGTAGTAGTAGTAATAGTAGTAGTAGTAGTAGCAGGAGTAGGAGGAGGAGGAGTAATAGTAGTAGTGGTGGTTATAGTGGTAGTAGTAGTAGCAGCCATAGCAGAAGGAATAGTAGCAATAGTATTAGGTGTAGTAGTTATAGTAATAGTAGTAGTAGTCATAGTTGGAGTAGCAAAAGCAGTAGGGGTTGTAGTTATGGTAGTTGTTTTAGCTGCAGTAGTACTTGTAATAGTCGTATTAGTAGTAGTAGTATAAGTAGTAATAGTTGTAGTAGTATTCATAAAAATAGTTGTAGTAGTAGTACTAGTAGTATTTGTAGTAGCAAAAGGATTAGTAATCACACTAGTATTATTATTATTATTAGTAGTAGTAGTTGTTGTTGTTGTTGCTGTAGTAGTAGTAGTAGTAGTAGTAGTAGTAGTAGTAGTAGTAGTAGTAGTAGTAATAGTAGTAGTAGTAGTAATAGTAGCAGTAGTAGGTGCAATAGCAGTAGCAGAAGTAGCAGTAGTAGTTTGTGTAGAAATTATAGTAGTAGTAGTTGTCATTGTTGTAATGGGAGTAGTAGTTGTTATAGTGGTAGTAGTAGTAGCAGCAGTAGTACTAATAGTAGTAGTAGTAGTATGAGAAGAAGTGGCAGTAGTAGTAGTAATCGCAGAAGCTATAGTAGTGGTTGAAGTAGAATAGTGGTAGTAGAAGTAGTAGTAGTAGGAGAAGTTGTAGTAGGTGTAGTAGTAGTAGCAACAACAATAACATCAATAGCAGTAGTTGTAGTTGTAGTAGTAGTAGTTTTATCAGCCGTAGGCACAACGATTATTGTAGTTATAGTAGCAGTAGTATTACTAGTAGTGACAATAGCAATAGTAGCAGTAATAGTAGGCGCAGTAGTAGTGGTAGTAGTAGCAATAGTAGCTGCTGGAGCAGTAGTAGTGGTTGTAGTAGTAGTAGCAGTAGTTGCAGTAGTATTAGTAATAGTAGTAGCAGTAGCAAAAGTAGCAGTAGTAGTAGTAGTAATAGTAGCATTCGCAGTAGTAGTAGTAGTAGCAAAAGTAGTAGCAGTAGTACAAGTTGTAGTAGTAGGAAAAATGAAAACAGTAGTAGTAGTAGCGAAAGTAGTAGATGTAGTACAAGTAGTAATATTAGAAGAAGCAGAAGCTATAGTAGTAGTAGTCGTAGTCGTAGCAGAAGTATTAGGGCAGGGAGAAGTAGTCGTAGAAGTAGGTGTAGTAGCAACAGCAACCGCAGTAGTAGCAGCAACAACAACAACTGTAGT
>RXID01022072.1:11677-29810 GCA_005019695.1 Trichopus zeylanicus subsp. travancoricus
TAGTAGTAGTAGTAGTAGTAGTAGTCGTAATAGCTGTTGCAACAATAGACGTAGATGTAAAAGTAGTAGTAGTTGGAGTAGTAATAGTAGTAGTAGTAGTAGCAGTTGTAGCCGTAGTAGCAGTAGTAGTGGTAGCAAGAGAAGTAGTATTAGTAGTAGTAATAGTTGTAGTACTAGTAGTAGTAGTAGTAGTACCAAAAGTAGTAGTAGTATTAGAAGTAATAGTTGTAGTTGTAATAGTAGTTGTAGTAGTAGTAGTAGTTGTTGTTGTTGTAGTTATAGGAGTAGTAGTGATTGTAGTAGCAGAAGTAATAGTACGTGTAGTTTTAGTAGTTGCAGTTGGTGTATGAGTTGTAGTAGTAGCAGTAGTATTAGTAGTAGTAGTAATAGTAACAGTAGTAGTAGCAGTAGTAGCAGTAGTAGCAGTAGCTGCAGCAGTAGTAGTAGCAACAGCTGCCGCAGTAGTAGTAGTAGTAGTAGTAGTAGTAGTGGTAGTAGTCTTAATAATAGTAATAGTACTAGTAGTAGTTGTACTAGGAGTTGCGGCTGTAGCGGCACCAATAGTAGTTGTTATTGTAGTAGTAGCAGTAATAGTTGTTGTAGAAGTAGAAGCAATAGTAGTAGCAGTACAAATAATAGTAGTAGTAGTAGTGTAATAGCAGCAGCAGTTGTTGAAGTAGCAACAGTAGTAGTAGGAGTAGCAGTAGCTGTAGTAGTAGTTGTTGTAATTGTTGTAGCAATAGTTGAGGTAATTGTGCTAGAGGTAGGAGTAGTAGTAGTATGAGGAGGAGGAGGACGTAGAGATGGAATGATATTAATAGTAGTAGTAATAGTAGCAAGAGTACTTGTTGTTCTTGTAGAAGTAATAGTTGGAGCAGTAGTAGTAGAAGTAGTAATAATAGCAGGAGTTGTAGCCGTAGTAGAAGTAGTAGCAGTTGTAGTAGTAGTAGTTGTTGTTGTAGTAATAGTAGTAGTAGAAGCTGTAGTAATAATAACAGTAGTAGTAGTAATTCTAGTAGTAGTGGTAGTAGTAGTTGTAGCAGCAGCAGAAGTAGTAGTTGTAGTCCTAGTAGTAGAAGTAGCCGTTGTTGTAGTAGTTGTAATAGAAGCAGTAGTAGTAGTAGTAGTAGGAGTAGGGGTAGGAGTAGAATGAGCAGTAGGATTGTACTAGCAGTAGTACTGGTAGTAGGTGTAGTAGTAGTAGTTGTACGAGTAGCAGAAGCAGTATTAGCAACAGCAACAGCAGTAGTAGTAGTAGTAATAGTAGCTGTAGTAGTACAAGTAGTAGTAATAGTAGCAGTTTTAGTAGCAGTACTACCAGTATTATAAGCAGTAGTACCAGCAATAGCAGCAGGTGTAGTAGCAGTAGTGGTAGTACTACCAGCAGCAGCAGTAGCAGGAGTTGTAGCAGCAGTAGTAGTATTCGTAGTAGTAGGAGGAGTTGTACTAGTAGTCGTAGGAGGAGTAGTAGTGGCTGTAGCGGTAGCAGTAGTAGTCCTAGTAGCCGTAGTATAGTATTAGGAGTAGTAGCTGTAGTAGAAGTAGTAGTAGTAGCAGTAGTTGCAGCAGTAATAGTAGTAGTTGTAGGAGGACTAGTACTAGTACTAGTAGTAGTTGTTGTAGTAGTAGCAGCAGCAGTAGTAGTAAGAGTAGTAGTTGTTGTAGTAGTAGCTATTGCTGTAGTAGCCATAGTAGTGGTAGGAGTAGGAGTTCGAGTAGGAGTAGTAGTAGGAGTTGTAATAGTTGTAGTAGTGGTTATAGTTGGTATGGTAGCTGTACTAGTCATCATAGTAGGTGTAGTAGCAGTTGTAGTAATAGCAGTAGTGTTGCAGGAGTAGTAGTTGTTGTAGTAGAAGTAGTAGTAGCTCTCATAGCAGTAGTAATAGCAGTAGTAGAAGTAGTAGTAGTAGCGGCAATAGTAGTAGAAGAAGTAGTTGTAGCAGTAGCAGTAATAGTAGGAGACATAGTAGAAGCAGCAGTACAAAAATCATTGTAGTAGCAATATTAGTAGTAGTAGTTATCGTTGTTGTTGTCATTGTTATAGTTGTAGTAGTAGTAGCAGTAGTAGTAGTGGCAAATGTAGCAGTAGTAGCAGAAGTAGTAGTTGTAGTCGTAGTTGAAGTACTAGTAGTAGTAATTATAGTTGTAGTGCAATAGCTGGAGCAGTAGTAGTAGGAGGAGTAGTAGTAGGAGTAGCAGCCGCAATGGTAGCAGTAGTTGTAGCAGTAGTAGCATTCATAGCAGTGATAGCAGTGGTAGTAGTAGTTTTAGTAGTAGTAGCCGATGTTGCAGAAATAACAGCAGCAATAGCAGTAGCAGTGGTACCAGTAGTAGCCTTAGTAGCAGAAGCAGCAGCAGCAGTGGTAGCAAAAGTTGTAGTAGTAGTAGATGGAGACGTAGTAGTAGGAGTAGTAGTAGCAACAGTGATAACAGCAACAACAGCAGTAGCAGTAGTAGTAGCTGTAGCAGTAGTGGTGGCAATTGCGGTGGTACCAACTGTAGAAGTAGAAATAGTAGTAGTTGTGACAGTAATTAAAGCAACAGTAGTAAAAGCAATAGTAGTAGTAGTAGGGGAAGTAGTAGTAGTAGTTGTTGTTGTAGAAGGAGAAGTAGTAGTAGTTGTTGTAGCGGCAACAACATCAGAACCAACACCAACAATAGCAGTAGAACTGGTAACAACAGCAGCAGCAGCAGCAAGAGTAGTACTATCAGCAGCAGTAATAGTAGTAGTAGTAATAGTCAGAGTAGTAGTAGTAGTAGTAGAGTTAAACTAGTAGTAGTAGTAGCAGGAGCATAACTAGGAGTAGAAGTAGTAGCAGTGGCAGTAGTAGTAGCAGTAGCACTAGTAGTAGTAATTGGAGTAGTAGTAGTAGTAGTAATAGTACTAATGGTAGTAATAGTAATTATACTTGTAATTGAAGTAATAGTAGTTATAGTAGCAATAGTAGTAGTAGCTGAAGGAGTAGCAGTAGTAACAGTAGTAGTAGCAGAAATAGGAGTAGGAGTTCGAGTAGGAGTAGCAGTGGGAGTTGTAGTAGTAGTAGTAGTAGTAGGAGTATGAGTGGTACCATGGATAGTAGTAGTAGTAGGAGTAGCAGTACCAAGGGTCATAGTAGGCGGAGCAGTAGTTAGTAATAGAGGTAGCAGTAACATTAGTAGAAGTAGTTGCAATAGTAGTAGTAGCTGTAGAAGTAATAGGACAAGTAGTAGTCATAGTTGTAGGAGTAATAGTAGTAGTAGTAGTAGTAGTAGTAGTAGTAGTAGTAGTAGTAGTAGTAGTAGTAGTAGTAGTAGTAGTAGTAGTAGTAGTAGTAGGTAAGGAGTAGGAGCAGGAGGAGGAGGCGGAGTAATAGTAGTAGTAGTAATAGTAGAGTTGGTAATAGGAGTGAATAGTTTGTAGCAATAGTAATTATCTGTAAAGAGTCATAGGGAGTAAGAGTAGTATAGTAGCAGTACGAGAGGAGGAGGAGGAGAAGTAGTAGTGGTTAGTAGTAGGAGGAAGGAGTCATGTAAAGTATAATAAGAAGGTTGCAGTAAAGTAGCAATAGTAGTAGTACAGGAGTATAAGAGCCAGTAGAAGTAGCAATTAACCATAGTAAGTAAGATAGAGTATGGTAGGTAGTAGTATAGTGTAGTATGAGTAAGTAGCATTATAGTAGTCATAGTAGTAGTAGTAGTATAGAGTAGTTGTAGTAGTAATTTTGTAATAGTGGTAGCACTAGTAGGAGTAGTAGGAGTAGTAGTAGTACTAGTAGCTATAGTTGCAATAGTAGTAGTAGCATCTACAGTAGTAGAAGTAGTAGGACTTTTGGTTGTAGTAATAGTAGTAGTAGTATTAGGTGTAGCAGAAGCAGTTTGGGTTTGGGTAGGAGTAGTAGTAGGTGTAGTAGTGATAAGAGTAATATTAGTAGGAGTTGTAGTAGTAGTAGTAGCAGTACTAGCAGCAGTAGTTGTAGTCGTAGTTGTAGCTGAGGTAGTAGTAGTAATAGTAGTAGTAGGAGGAGGAGGAGGAGGACTAGTACTAGTAGTGGTAGTTGTAGTAGTTGCAGAAGTGGTAGTAGCAGTAGTGGTAGGAATAGTAGTAGTAGTGGAAGTAGTAGTAATATTAGTCATAGTAGTAGTAGTGGTAGGGGTGGTAATTGGGCTTGCTGTATTACTAGTTGTAGCAGTAGCAATAGCAGTAGTAGTAGTAGTACTACAATTAGTTGCAGTAGTTGTAGAAACAGGAGCATCAGTGGTTGTAGTAGCAGATGTAATTAGAGTGGTAGTAGCAGAAGTAGTAGTCGTAGTATTAGTAGCAGTCGTAGTCATAGCAGCTATAATAGTAGCAGTAGTGGGAGTAGTCATAGTAGCAGTAGTGGTAGTTGTAGTTATTGTAGTGGGAGAGTAGTAGTCATGGTGGTGCTTGTAGTAATAGTAGTTGCAGTAATAGTAGCAGCAGCAGCACTACTAGTAGTAGGAGTGCTAATGGCTGTAGAAGTAGTGGTAGAAGTAGTAGTTGTGGTAGTAATAGTAGTGGTATTTGCTGTAGCATTGATAGTAGTCGTAGTAGTATTAGTAGTAATGGTAGTAGTTGTAGTTGTAGTTGTAGTAGTAGCCGTAGTGGTAATAGTAGTAGTAGTTGTAGTTTGAGTATGAGGAGTACCAGTAACATTAGTAGTTATAGCAGTAGCAACTGTAGTAATAGTAGGAGGAGTAGTAGTTGTAGTAGTAGTAGTTGTTGTTGTTGTTGTTATTGTTCTTGTACTTGTGGTAATAGTAGTAGTAGAAATAGTCATTGTATTTTTAGTAGTTGTCTTAGTAGGAGTAGTAATAGGAGTAGAAGAAGTAGTAGTAGTAGTAGTAGTAGTAGTAGTAGTAGTAGTCGTAGTAGTAGTAGTAGTAGTCGTAGTAGGAGTAGCAGCAAAAGTAGTAGTAGCAGTGACATTCCTAGTAATTATTGTACTAGTACTAGTAAGAGCAGTAGTAGTTGTTGTAGTAGTAGTTCTAGTTGGAGTACTAGGTGTAGTATTAGTAGTACTATGAGTAGCAGTAGGAGCACCAGTAGCGGTAGTAGTAGCAGTAGTTATGGTTGTAGTAGTAGTAGTAGCAGTAGTAGTAGCAGTAGTAGTAGCAGCAGCAGCAATAGAAGTAGTAGCGTTAGTAGTTCTGGTAGGTGTAGATGTAGTAGTAGTAGTAGCAGTAGTATTAGTAGTCGTACTTGTAGTAGGACTAGTAGCAGCAACAGTAGTATTTGTTGTAGTTGAAGTAATAGTTGTTGTGGTAGTAGCAGTATAGTAGTATTTGCATTAGTTGTCGCAACAACAATAGCATTAGTAGTTTTGGTACTATTAGGAGTAGTAATAATAATCGGAATAGCAGGAGGAATAGGAGTAGGAGTGGGAGTATCAGGTGAAGTAGCAGTAGTAAAAGTGGTAGTATTAGTAATAGGTGTATTAGTAGTAGTTGTAGTAGTAGTTATTCTGTACTAGTAGTAGTAGTATTTGTTGTTGTCGTTGTAGTTGGAGTGTTTGGAGTAGCAGTAATAGTTGTATTTGTAGAAGTAGTAGCAGTAATAGTTGTTGTTGTTCTTCTTCTAGTAGTAGTAGTTGTTGTGTTTAGGGTAGTAGGAGTAGTGGTAATTGTAGTTATGTTAGTAGTTGTAGTCGTAGTACCAGTAGTAGTTTGTGTATAAGTAGTAGTAGTGGTAGTAGCGGCAGTAGTAGTAGTAGTAGTAGTAGCATTAGTAGTAGTTATAGTAGTAGTAGTAGTAGTAGTAGTAGTAGTAGTAGTAGTAGTAGTAGTAGTAGTAGTAGCCGTAGTAGTAGTAGCAGTAGTAGTCGTACTAGTAGTAGTAATAGTAGTAGAAGTAGTCGTAATAGTTGTAGGAGTTGGTGTATAAGTAGTCATAATATTGGTAGTACTTGTAGTAGTCGTAGTAGTAATAGTAGTTGTAGTAGCAGCAGTAGTAGTGGTAGTAGTTATAGTTGGAGCATTAGAAGTAGTAGTAGTAGTAGTAGTAGTAGCAGTAGTAGCAGCAGCAACAGCAGTGGTAGTGGTAGTACAAGTTGCACTAGTAGCAGTGGCAGTTGTAATAGAAGAAGTAGGAATGGTAGTAGTGGTAGTAGTAGCAATAGTTGAAGAAGTAGTAGCAGTGGTAGTTGCCGCATTAGCTGCAGTAGAAGCACTAGTAGTAATAGTAGTATTAGCAGAAGCAGTAGTAGCAACAATACTTGTAATAGTAATAATAGTAGTAGCAATAGTAGTAGTGGCAGTAGTAGCAGTAGTAGTAGTCATAGCAACCATAGTAGCCATAGTACTAGCAGTAAAATTAGTACTATAGTACTAAAAATAGATGTAGCTATTGTAGTTGTAGTAGTACTAGTAGCAGTTGTTGAAGAAGTAGTAGTAGTAGTAGCCATGTATTGATAGTTGGAATAGTAGTAGCAAAAGTAGTAGTAGTAGTAGCAGTAGTGGTAGGAGTAGAAAAAGTCATGGTAGTAGTCGTACGAATGGAAATAGGAGTAGTAGTAGTAGTAGTAGCAGCAGCTGTAGTAGTAGTAGTAGGAGTAGTACTTGTAGTAGTAGTAGTAGTAGTAGTAGTAGTTGTTGTTGTTGTAGTAGTAGTGGTAGTAGTAGTTTTCGTAGTAGTTGTAGTAGTGGCAGCAGTACTAGTAGTAGTAGTTGTAGTTGTTGTAGTAATAGTAGTAGCATGAGCTCTTCTTGTAGTAGTAGTAGTAGAAATAGTAGCAAACGTGGTATTTGTAGCAGCAGTAGTAGTAGTAGCATTAGTAGTAGTCAAAGTTGTAGTAGTAGCTGTAGTAGTAGTAGGGGTAGTACTATAGTACTAGCAATAGTAGTAGCTGTAGTAGTTGTAGTAGTGCTAGCAGCCATTGTCGATGTAGCAGTAGTAGTAACTTTGTGTTGATATTAGTAGTAGAAGTAGTGGTGGTTGTAGTAGTAGTGGGCGTAGTAGTAGAAGTAGTAGTAGTAGTTGCAGTAGTAGTCGCAGTAGGTGTAGTAGTAGTTGTAGTAGTAGTAGTAGGAGTAGTTGTTGTTGTTGTCATCAGGGTAGTAGTAGTAGTAGTAATTGTCATTGTATTAGTAGTAGTTGTCGTAGTGGGAGTAGAAGTAGTAGTAGTAGTAGTCGTAGAAGTAGCAGTAGTAGTAGTTGTTGCTCTTGGTGTAGTTGGACTATTAGAAGTAGTAGTAGGAGTAGCAATAGTAGCAATAGTGGCAGAAGTAGCAGTAGTAGTTGTAGTAGTAGCATTTGCCATTGTGGTGGATGTAGAAATAGCAGTATTAATAGCATTAGCCATGGTGGTTGTGGTAGAAATAGTAGTAGTAGTTGTGGTTGTTGTAGTAGGAGCAGCAGTAGTAGTAGCAACAGTAGTAGGAGTAGTAGTTGTAGTAGTTGTAGCAATTGTTGTAGTGGCAATAGCAACCGTATTAGTAGTGGTTGCGTTAGTAGTAGCAGTGGTAGAGGTAGAAATAGTTGTCATATGAGGATTAGTAGCAATTGTAGTAGTAAGAGTGTTATTTGTAGAAGTAGAAGTAGTAACAGTTGGAGAAATAGTAGGAATAGTAGTAGTAGTAGCACCAGCATCAATTGGAATTTTAATAGTATTTGTAGTAATAGTAGTAGTAATAGTAGTAGTTGTAGTAGTAGTTTGAGTAGTAGTAGTAGTAGTAGTAGCAGTAACAATAGCAACAGCAGCTGTAGTGGTCGTAGTAGTAGTACCGATATTAGTCGCTGTAATTGCGGTAGTAGTATTAGTAGTAGTTGTAGTAGTAGCAGTAGTAGTAATCGCAACAGTAATGGCAGTTGTAGCAACAGTAGAAGTAGTAGTGACCGTAATAGGAGCAGTAGCAGCACTAGTGGTAGTAGTCGTGTTAGTTGTAGCAGTAGTATTGGTAGTTGTTGTAGCAGTAGTAGCAGTAGAAGTTGTGGCAGTAGTAGTAGTAACAGTAGTCGTAACAGTAGTAGTAGCTGTAGTAGTCCTAGTAGAAGTTCTAGCAGTAGTACTAAGAGAAGTAGAAGTATAAGCAATAGTAGTAGTAGTAGGTGTAGTAGTTGTAGTAGTAGTAGTAGTAGCAGTTGAAGAAGTAGCGGTTGTAGCAGTAGCCGTAGTATTGATGGTAGTAGTAGTCGTGGTGGTGGCAGTAATAGTTGGAGTAGTAGTTGTTGCAGTAGTAATAGAAGTAGGTGTTGCAGTAGTAATAGAAGTTGGTGTTGCAGTAGTAGTAGTACCAGCAACAGTCGTAGCTATAGTAGTAGTAGTAGTGGTAGCTGAAGAAGTTGTAATAGTAGCAGTAGTAGCAATAGCAATTGTTGCAGAATAAGCAATAGCTATAGTAGAAATGGCTGTAGTAGTTGTAGTAATAGTTGTAGTTATAGTAGTAGTAGCATTACTTGTAGTAAGAGTGTTATGAGTAGAAGTAGTAGTAGTAGTCATACTACTAGTAGGAGTAACTGTAGAAGTTGTAGAAGTAGTAGACACGGTCATCGTAATAGTAGTAATAGTAGTAGTAGTAGCACTAGTACTAGTTGTAGTTGTTGTTGTAGTTGTAGCATTAGAACTAGTAGTAGTAGTAGCAGTTGTGGCAGAAGAAGTAATAGCAGTTGCAGTCGTAATAATAGTAGTAGCAGTAGCAGTAGTAGTAGTATTAGTAGCAATAGTAGTAGTTGTAGTTGTAGTAGTAGTAGCTATAGTGGTAATAACAATAGTATTATTAGTAGTTGTGGTAGTAGTAGTAGTGGTAGAGGAAAAAGTAGTTGTAGTAGGAGGAGTAGTACTAGTACTAGTAGTAGTATTTGTGGTTGGTGTTAGGAGTTGAAGTAGAAGCAGCAGCAGCAGTATCAATAGCTATAGTAATAGTAGTAGCAGCAGTTGTAGTAGTCGCAGTAGTAGCGGTAGTAGTAGCAGTAGCAGCATTAGCAGTTGTAGTGTAATAGTATTTGTAGTACTAGTAGTGGTAGTAGTTGTAGTACTAGTAGTAGTAATAGTAGTTGTAGTAGCAGCTACAACAGCAATAGCCGCAGTAGTAGTGGTAGTAGTGGTAGTTGTTATAGTAGTAGTAGTAGTAGTAGTAGTAGTAGTCATATTAGTAGTAGCAACAACAGTGGTATCTGTAGTAATAGCAGTAGTAGTAGTAATTGTTATAGAAGTAGTAGTGGTAGTAGAAGTTGTTTTAGTAGTAGTAGTAGTAGCAGAAGAAGAAGTAGTAGGAGCAGTAGTAGTAGTGGTAGCTGTTCTAACCATAGTAGCCGCAGTGGTAGCAATAGCAGTCATAGCAATATTTGTAGTAGCAGTTGTCGTAGTAGTAGTAACTGGAGTAGAAGTAGTAGCAGTATCAACGGTTGCATTAGTAGTTGCAGCAATAGTACTAGTAGCGGAAATAGTAGTGGTAGTAACAGTAGTAGGAAAAGTACTAGTAGTAGAAGAACTAGTAGTAGCAGCAGCAGTAGTAGTAGCAGTAGTAGTTGTAGTAGCAAGGGTAGAAGAAATTGTAGTAGTTGTAGTAGCAGCAGTAGTAGTAGCGGCAATCATTTCAGAGTAATAGTGTAGCAGTAGGAGTACTAGTAGAAGCGGAAGTAGTAGCGGCAGTGGTAGAAGTAGGATAAAATTTTAGTAGAAACATTAGCCGTAGTAGTGGCCATAGTAATATTAGTAGTAGTTGTAGCAGTAGTAGCTGTAATAGTAGTAGTTGCAGTTCTTGTAGCTACAGTTGTGGGAGTAGCAGTAGAAAAAGTAGTTGCAGTAGTAGTTGCAGTAGTAGTAGTAGTAGTAGTAGTAGTAGTAGTAGTAGTAGTAGTAGTAGTAGTAGTAGTAGTAGTAGTAGTAGTAGTAGTAGTAGTAGTAGTAGTAGTAGTTGTAGAAGCAGTAGTAGCAATAGTTGCAGTCGCAGCAATAGTAGTAGCAGTAATAATATTAGTAGTAGTAGGAATTGTAGTAGTTGTATCCATATTAGAAGTAGTAGCAGCCGTAATAGTTGTAGCAGAAGCAACAGTAGAAGTAGCAGTAGTAGCGGGAGCTGTAGGAGCAGTAGTAGTAGTAGCAGTAGCAGTAGCAGCAATAGTTGTTGTAGCAATAGTAGCAGTAGGAGAAGTAGAAGTACTACTAGCTGTAGCAAAAGTAGTAGTAGTAGTTGGAGAAGTAGTAGCGGTAGCATTACTAGTAGTAGAACTAGCCGTAGTAGTTGTTGTTGTAGCAACAGTAGTAGTAGGAGTAGTTATAGTCATAGTAGTAGCAGTAGCTGTAGTATCAATAATAGTTGCAGTAATGGTAGTAAGAGTAGTAGTAGTTACAATAGTCATAGTTCTAGCAGCAGTAATACCAGTCATAGCATCAATTGTTGTTGTTGTTGTTGTAGTAGTAGTAGTGGCAGTTATAGTAGCGGTAGTAGTGGTCATTGTAGCCATTGTAGTAGTAATAGTAGCATTAGTTGTCACAAAAGTAGTAGTGGAAGTAGTAGCAATAGTGGTAGTAGTGGTAGTAGTGGTAGTAGCGGCAGTAGCAATGCTAGTAACAGCAGTAGAAGCAACAGCAGTCATAGTAGCAGAAGTAGCAGTAGCAGCAGTAGCAGTAGTAATAGAAGTAGTAGTATCAACAGTAGTAATAGTAGTAGTTGTTGTAGTATTAAGATTTGTAGTAGTAGTAGTATCAGAAGTAGTAATAGAAGTAGTATTACCCTTAATGGTAGGAGTAGTAGCAGCAGCAGTGGTAGCAGCAGCAGCAGAAGTAGTAGTAGTAGTAGTAGCTGTAATAGTAGTAGTTGCAATAGTAGTAGGAGAAGTAGCAGTAGTTTGAGTAGCAGTAGTAGTAGCTGTAGTTGAAGTAGCAATAGTAGCAATAGTAGTAGGAGAAGTAGTAGTAGTTTGAGTAGCAGTAGTGGTAGCTATAGCTGAAGTAGTAGTAGTAGTAGTAGTCGTTGTAGAAGTAGCAATAGTGGTAGTAGTGGCAGTAGTAGTTGTAGTAGCAATAGTAATAGTAGTAGTAGTAGCAATTGTAGTAGTAGTAGTATTGGTAGCGGAATAGAAATAGCAGTAGTGGTACAGTGGTAGTAGTAGTTGTAGTAGCAATAGCGGCATTAGTGGTAGCATTAGCAGTAGTTGTTGTAGCAATAGCTCTAGCAATAGCAGTAGTAGTAGTAGTAGCAGTAGAAGCAGTAATAGTAGCAGCAACAGTAGTAGTAGTAGGAGGAGGAGGAGGAGGAGGAGTAGTAGGTGTAGAAGTAGTAGTAGTAGTAATAGTAGTCGTAGTTGTGGTATCAGCAAGAGTAGTAGCAGCAATAGTAGTAGTAAGAAGTTGTTGAAGTACTTGAAGTAGTAGCAGCCGTAGTGGTAGCAGTAGCAGAAGTAGTAGTTGCAGTTGTAGTTGCAGAAGCGGTAATAGTAGAAGTAGTAGCAGCTGTTGTAGCAATAGTAGTAATAGTATTTGTCACAATAGTTGAAGTGGTAGTAGTAGGAGAAAAGGTGGTAGTAGCATCATCAACAATAGTTGTAGCGGTTGAAGCAATATTTGTGGTAGCTGCAATGGTTGGAGTAGTAGTAGTAGCAGTAGAAGTAGCAATAGTAGCAGTAGTAACAACAACAACAACAGCAATAGTAGCAGTATTGGTTATGGGTGTAACAGTTGCAGTAGTAGCAATTGAGGCTATACTAGCTGTTGTAGCCGTAGTAGTATTAGGTGTAGTAGTAGTACTAGAAGAAGTAATAGTAGTAATAGTAGAAGCAGAAGTAGTAGTAGTAGTAGTAGTAGTAGTAGTAGTAGTAGTAGTAGTAGTAGCAGCAGCAGCAGTAGTAGTAGTAGTAGGAGGAGGAGGAGGAGGAGGAGGAGTAGTATTTGTAGTAATAGTAGTAGCAGTAGTTGTAGTAGTTGTATGGGAAGGAGTATGAGTAGGAGTAGTAGTAGTAGGAGTAGGAGTAGGAGTATATTAGTAGTAGTCGGAGAAGAAGCAGGAGTAGTAGTAGTCATAGTAGCAACAGCAAAAACACTAGCAGTAGTAGTAGTGGTAGTAATAGTTGTAAAAGTAGCATCAACAGCCGCAATAGCAGCATTAGCAGCTATTGTAATAGTAGTAGTAGAAGTAGTAGTAGTAGAAGTAGCAGTAGCAGTAGTAGTAGTGGTAGTAGCAATAGCCATTGTAGTTGCAGTAGTAGTAGCAGTAGTAATTTTAGTAGTAGCAGTAGTGGTAGCAGTAGTAGTAATAGTAGCCGCAGCAACACTAGCAGTAGTTATACTAGTAGGAGAAGTAGCAATAGTAGAAGAAGTGGTAGTAGCAGTAGTAATAATATTATTATTTGCAGTAGTACTAGTAGTAGTAGTTGCAGTAGTAGTTGTACTAGGAGTGGCAGTAGAGAATTATGGTAGTAGTAGTAGTAGCACCGACACTAGCAGCAGTATAGTAGTGCAACAGTACTAGTAGTAGTAGTGGTGGCAGTAATAGTATTTGCAGTAATAGCAAAAATGTTAGTAGCTTGAGAGTAGTGGTAGCTACGACAGCAGTAGTAGTGGAAGTAGTAGCAGTAGTCGTAGCAGAATTAGTAGTGGTTGTTGTGGGTTGAGTGGTAGCAATAGTAGCAGTAGTGGCAGTAGTAGCGGAAGTAGTAGCCATAGTAGAAGTAGTATTTGTTGTAGCCATTGCAACATATGCAGTAGTAGTAGAAGTAGAAGCAGTAGTAGGAGTAGTGGTTGTTGAAGTTGCCGCAGTAGTAACAGTAGCAGTATTCGTGGTGGTAGCAGCAGCAGATGGAGTAGTAGTAGGAGTAGTAGTAGTTGTAGCAGTAGTAGTAGTTGCATAAGGAGTGGTAGTAGTAGCAGTAGTTGGAGTTGGAGAAGGAGTAGGAGTACTCATAGAAGTACTAGTAGTTGTATTAATAGTATTAGTAGTAGTAGGAGTAGGAGTAGTAGAAGCAGTGGCAATAGCAGCAGCAGTAGTAGAAGTAGTAGTACTAGTAGTACTCAGCAATAGTAGAAGCAGCAGGAGCGAAAGTAGTAGTTGTTGTTATAGCAGTAGTAGTACTAGTACTAGTAGTACGAGAAGGAATAGTAGTAGTAGTAATAGTATTTGTAGTAGTAGTAGTAGCAGTAGGTGTAGTAGTAGCAGTACTAATTGTAATAGTATGAGTAGTAGTAGTAGTATAGTAGCAGCAGCAGTAGTACCAGAAGTAGCAGTGGTAGTAGCTGTAGTTGTAGCAGTAGCAACAGTATTAGTAGTAGAAGTAGCTATAGTAGTAGTAGCAATAGTAGCAGTAGAAGTAGTAAGAATCGTAGCAGTAGCAGTTGTCGTACAAGTAGTAGAATTAGTAGTATTCCTAGTTGTAGAAGTAGTTGTTTTAGTAGTTTGAATATTTGTAGTAGCAATTGTAGTAGTAGTCATACTAGTGTTGCTAGTTGTAGAAACAGTAGCTTCATTACTTGCAATTATAGTAGTTGTTGTAGTTGTAGTAGGAGCAGTAGTTTTAGGAGCAACAACATCATTAGTACTAGTAGTAAGAATACTAGCAGTAGTTGTAGTAGTGGTAGTAGGACAAGGGGCAGTAGTAGCAGCAGTAGTAGTAGCAGTAGTAGCCGCCGCAATAGTTGCAGTAGTACTGCTAGTAGTAGTATTGGTAGTAATAACAATAGTAGTAGCAGTAATACTAACGGCAGTAGTAATAGTAGCTATAGTAGTAGCAGCAGCAGTAGTAGTAGCAGCTGAAGCAATAGTAGTATGCATAGTAGTGGTAGCAGTAGTAGTAGTGTCAGTAGTAGTAGTAGTAGTAGTAGTGCTGGTAGTGGCAGTTGTATTAGCAGAAGTAGTAGTTATTGTATTAGTAGTAGTAGAACTAGTTGTATTAGTATTAATAGTAGTGGTAGTATAGCAGAAGTAGTAGTACCATTAGAGTAGTACTATAAGTGGCAGCAGCAGCAGCAACAGCAGTAGTTGCAATTTTAGTAGTAGTTATTGTTGTTGTTGTAGCAGCAGTAGCAGAAGTAGTTGCAGTAGTAGTAGGAGTACTAATAGTAGTAGCAGTATTAGTGACTGTTGCAGTTGTAGTAGCAGTTGTAGCAGTAGTAGTAGTCGTTGTAGTAGTAATAGTAGTAGTAGCAGTCGTAGTCGTAGTAGTAGTTGTAGTAGTAGTAAAAGTCGTAGCTGTAGTAGCAGTGCTAGTAGTAGTTGTAGTCACAGTATAATAGTAGAAGTACTAGTGCTGCTTAGTAGTATTAGCAGCAGCAGTAGTAGTACTAGTACTAGTAGTAGCACTTGTTGTAGTAGCTGCTGTAGTATTAGCCATACTAAATGTGGTTATAGTAGGAGTGGTAACAGTAGACGAAAAATTCGTTATACTAGCAGTTGTCGTAGCCGTAGTTGTAGTAGTATTAGTAATAGCAACAACAATAGTAGAAGTAGTAGTAGCATTAGTGGTAGTAGTATTAGCCGTTGTAGTAGCAATAGTAGCAATTATAGTAGCGGCAATAGTAGCTATCATTGTAGTAGTTGTGGCAACAACAACAATAGTAGTAGCAGTAGCAGCAGGAGCAGCTGTAGCATTAGTTGCAGTTGTCGTTGCTTTAGAAGCAGTTGTAGAAGTAGTACCATTAGTAGCAGAAGTAATAATAGTAGTCATTGTAGTGGTAGTAGTTGTGGTAGGTTGTGGTAGTTATAGTAGTAGTAGTAGTAGTAGTAGTAGTAGTAGTAGTAGAAGTAGTAGTAGTAGTATTAGTATTAGTCATAACAATAGCAGTAGCAGTAGTAGAAGTAGCAGTAGTAGTAGTAGTAGTAGTAGTAGTAGTGGTAATAGTAATAGTAGCGGTAGTAGTTCAAGTAGTAGCAGTAGTAACATTAGTTATAGTAGCAACAACAATAGTATTAGTAGTAGTTGCAATAGTTGTAGCAGTGGTAGAGGTAAAAATAGCTGTAGTAGGAGTATTAGTAGTAGCATTAGTAGTAGTAGTTGTCATAGTAGCAGTAATAAGATTGTTAGGAGTAGAAGTAGTAGTAGCTATTGGAGAAGTTGTTGGAATAGTAGTAGTAGTAGCAGTAGCTTCAATAGTAGTAGTAATAGTTGTACTATTTGCTGTAGCAGTCACTGTAGTAGCGGTAGTTGTTGCAACAGTAGTAGTGTAATAGTATTTGTAATACAAGTAGTGGTAGTTGTTGTAGTATTAGTAGTAGTAACAGTAGCAGCAGTAGTAATGGTTTGAGAAGTAGTTGTAGTAGTAGCAGTAGTACCAACAGCAACAGCTGCACCAGCCGTAGTGGTCATAGTAGTAGTAGTAGTAGTAGCAGTAGTAGTAGCAGTTGTTGCAGTAGTAGTATTAGTAGTTGTTGTAGTAGTCTTTTGAGTAGTAGTAGTCATAGCAGTAGTGGTAATTGTAGCAGTAGTAGAAGTACTAGTCATCAAAGTTGCAACAGTCGCAACACTCTTGATAGTAGTACTATTAGCAGTAGCAGTAGTAGCAGTAATAATAGTAGTAGTAGTAGAAACAGTAGTAGCAGTAGCAGAAGTGGCTGTAGTAGTAGAGTAGTAGTCGAAGTAGTAGTAGTAGTTGTAGTAGTAATAGTAGAAGTTGTAGGAGTAGTACTAGTAGAAGTAGTAGTATTAGCAATAGCAGTAGTAGTAGGTGTAGTATTGATAATAGTAGTAGTAGTAGTAGCAATAATAGAAGTAGTAGTAGTAGCAGTAGTAGTGATTGTAGTAGTAGTTGTTGTTGCGGTAGTAGTAGTCGAAGTAGTAGTGGCGGTAGTAGAAGTAATAGTAGTAGTAACTGTACTAGTAGTAGTTGTCGTAGTAGTAGTAATAGTAGTAGTAGTAGCGGTGGTGGTGGTAGTAGCAGCAGTAGTAATAGCTGTAGTCGCAGTAGCAGTAGTAGTGGTAGTAGTTGCACTGGTAGTAGTTGCAGTAGTAGTAGAAGTAGTTGGTGAAATAGTAGTAGTAGTAGCAGCTGTAGTAAAAGTAGTAGTTGTAGCAGTAGTAGTAGTCGTAGCAGCTGTAGTAAAAGTAGTGATAGTAGCAGTAGTAGTAGTCGTAGGAGTCATAGTAGTAGTTGTGGTAGTTGTAGTAGCAGTAGTGGTAGTAGGAGTTATAGTTCTAGTAGTAGTAGTCATATTAGTCGTAGCAGCAACAGTGGTATCTGTAGCAGCAACAATAGTTGTAGTATTAGTTGTAGTAGTACTAGTGGTAGTGGTAGTTGCAGTAGTAGTAGTAGTAGAAGAAGAAGAGGAAGTAGTAGTAGTAGTAGTAGTAGCAGTAGTAGTCATAGTAGTAGTGGTAGCAGTACTGGCCATAGTAGCCGTAGTGGCAGCAGTAGTCGTCATTTCAATACTACTAGTCGTAGTAGAAGTAGTAGTAGCGGTCATAGTAGTAGTAGTTGTTGTAGTGATAATAGGTGTAGAAGTAGTAGTAGTATCAACAGTTGCATTAGTAGTTGCAGCAATAGTAGTAGTAGAAATAGTAGCTGTAGTAACAATAGTAGGGAAAGTACTAGTAGTAGAAGAAGTAGTAGCAGCAGTAGTAGCAGTAGCAGTAGTAGTTGTACTTCCACGAGCAGAAGAAATTGTAGTAGTAGTAGTAGTAGTAGTAGTAGTAGTAGTAGGAGCGACAATCGTTGGATAGTAGTAGTGTAGCAGTAGGAGTAGTAGTAGTAGCGGAAGTAGTAGTAGTAGTGGTAGAAGTAGGAGAAGTAGTAGTGGTAACATTAGTCATAGTAGTAGCCATGGTAGAACTAATAGCAGTAGTAGAAGTTGTAGTTGTAGTAGTAGTCGCAACAGTAGTTAGGTAGAAGTAGTAGTAGAAGTTGTTGATGTAGTAGCAATAGTAGTAGTAGTAGTAATCCAAGTAGGAGTAGTAACAGCAGTAGCTAGACTAGTATCTGTAGTAGCAATAGGTGTAGCCGTAATAATTGTAGCAGAAGTAGAAGTAGTAGCAGCAGGAGAAGTAGGAGCAGTAGTAGAAGTAGAAATAGTAGCGGTTGTTGTAGTAGTAATAGTAGCAGTAGGAGAAGTAGAAGTAGTAGATGTTGTAGCAATAGTAGCAATAATAGTCATAGTAGTAGTTGGAGAAGTAGTAGCAGTAGCGGTACTAGTAGTAGAACTAGTAGTAGTAGTAGGAGGAGGAGAAGTAGTAGTAGTAGCAGTTGTAGCAGAAGTAGCAATTGTAGTCGCATCAATACAGTAGTAGTAGTAGTAGAAGCTGCAGTGACAACAGTAGTTGCAGTAGTGGTAGGAGTAGGAGTAGAAGTTACAATAGTTGTAGTTCAAGTAGTAGTTGTAGCAGTAATTATTTTAGTAGTAGTAGTAGAAATAGCTGTCGTAGTAGTAGAAGTGGCAGTAATAGTAGCGGTAGCAGTAGTCATTGCAGCAGCAGCAATAGTGGTAGTAACAGTAGCATTAGTAGTCGCAAAAGTAGTAGTAGTCAAAAAAGTAGTAGTAGTAGCAACAGCAGCAGCAGGAATAGTAGTAGTAACGGGAGAAGAAACAGCAGCAGCAGCAGTAGTAGAAGTAGGAACAGTAGCTGTGGCAGTAACAGTAGTAGTAGAAGTAGCAGTAGTAGTAGCAGCAGCAGAAGTAGTAGTAGAAGTAGTAGTAGTAGTAGCAGTAGGCGTAGCAGTGATTGTAGTAGTAGTAATAGTAGTGTTACTCTTAATGGTAGGAGTAGTAGTAGCAGTAGAGGCAGTAGTTGTAGCAAAAGCAGTAGTACTAGTAGTAGTCATAACAATAGTGGTAGTAATAGTAGAAGTAGTTGTAGTTGTAGTAAAAGTAGCAATAGTAGCAATAGTAGTAGGAGAAGTAGTAGTAGTCTGAGTAGCGGTAGTAGTTGCTGTAGCTGTAGTAGTAGTAGTAGTAGTTATTGTAGTAGCAGTAGTAGTCATTGTAGACGTAGCAATAGTGGTAGTAGCAGTTGTAATAGCAATAGTAGTAGCAATTATGGTAGCAGTAATACTTGTAGTAGCAGTAGCAATAGCAGTAGTAGTAGCAATTGTGGTAGCGGCAACTGAAATAGCAGTAGTAGTATAGTAGTAGTTGTTCTTGTAATAGCAGTAGTGGCAGTAGTGGTAGAAGTAGTACTAGTTGTTGTGGTAGTAGGAGTAGTAGTAATAGTAGTAGTAGAAGTAGTAGTAGGAGTAGTAGTTGTAGAAGTAGTAGTAGCAGTAATAGTAGTCGTAGT
>RXID01022072.1:30230-47941 GCA_005019695.1 Trichopus zeylanicus subsp. travancoricus
TATTGTAGTAGTAGTAGTAGTAAAAGTAGTAGGAGGAGTAGTAGTAATAGTAGTAGTAGAAGTAGTAGTAGGAGTAGTAGTTGTAGAAGTAGTAGTAGCAGTAATAGTAGTCGTAGTTGTTATTGTAGTAGTAGTAGTAGTAAAAGTAGTAGTAGTAGTAATAGTAGTCATAGTTGTTGTATTCGCAATAGTAGCAGTAGCAGCAGCATCAGTAGTAGTAGCAGAAGTAGTAGTAGTAATGGTAGCTGAAGTAGCTGAAGCAATAGCAACCGTAGTGGTAGTAGTAGGAGAAGTAGAAGTAGTAGCAGTTGTGGTGTCGGTAGTGGTAGTATTAGCAGTAGTAGCAGTAGTTGTAGCAATAGTAGAAAAGGTGGTAGTAGCAATAGCAATTGTACTAGTAGCAGTAGAAGTAGTAGTCGAAGTAGTATTAGTGGTAGCTACAGTAGTTTGTGCAGAGGTAGTAGCAGTAGAAGTAGCAGTACTAGCAATAGTAGTTGTAACAGTAGCAGCAGCAATAGTAGTAGTAGTGGTGGGTGTAGTAGTTATAGCAGTAGCACTTGAGGCATTAGTAGTTGTTGTAGCCCTAGTTGTACTAGGTGTCGTAGTAGTACTAGAAGTAGTAGTAGTAGTAGTAGTAATAGGCGTAGTAGTAGTAGTAGTAGAAGTAGTAGTAGTAGTAGTACAAGAAGGAGTATGAGTTGGAGTAGTAGTAGTAGTAGTAGGAGTAAGAGTAGTATTAGTAGTAGCCAGAGCAGAAGCAGGAGTAGTTGTCATCATAGTAGCAGTAGCAGAAGCACCAACATTAGTAGGAGCAATAGTAATAGTTGTAGCATGAGCATTAGCAACCGCAGTAGCAACATCAGCAGCTGTAGTAGTAGTAGTAGTAGTAGTAGGAGGAGGAGGAGGAGGAGGAGGAGGAGCAGTAGCAGAAGCAGCGGCAACAACAGAAGCAGCAACAGCAGCAGCAGTACTAGTAGTAGTAGCAATCGCAGTAGTAGTAGTAGCAGTAGCAGTAGTGGTAGCAGTAGTAGTAGCAGCCGCAGCAGCAGTAGTAATAGTAGTAGGAGAAGTAGTAGTTGTAGACGAAGTGGTAGCAGCAGTATTAGTAATATTATAATTCACTGTAGTACTCGTAGTAGTAGTCTAAGTAGTAGTTGTACTAGGAGTAGTAGTAGAGAATTACGGTAGTAGTAGTAGTACTAGTACCGACACTAGCAGGAGTAGTAGTAGTGCAGCAATACTTGTAGTAATCATGGTGGTAGTGATAGTATTTACAGTAATAGCAAAAATGGTAGTAGCTAGATAGAAAGTAGTGGTAGTTGCAACAACAGTAGTAGTGGAAGTAGTAGTAGTAGTCATAGCAAAATTAGTAGTGGTTGTTGTAGGTTGAGTGGTAGCAGTAGCAAGAGTAGTGGCAGAAGTGGCAGCAGAAGTAGAATTAGTATTAGTTGTAGCGGTTGCAACATATGCACCAGTAGCAGAAGTAGAAGAAGTAGTAGGAGTAGTGGTTGTTGCAGTAGCAGTAGCAGTAGTAGTAGTAGTAGTCATAGTGGTAGTAGCAGCAGATGGAGTAGTAGTGGTAGCAGTAGCAGTTGTAGAAGTAGTAGTAGTAGTAGCATAAGGAGTGGTAGTAGTAGCAGTAGTTCGAGTTGGAGAAGGAGTAGGAGTAGTTGTAGAAGTACTAGTAGTTGTTGTAGTAGTATTATTAGTAGGAGTAGGAGTAGGAGTAGGAGTAGCTGCAGCAACAGCAGTAGAAGCAGTAGTACTAGCAGTAGTAGAAACAACTGTAGAAACTGCAGCAGTTAATATAGTAGTTGCAAGAGTTGGAGCAGCATTAGTAGTAGTAGTAGTAGTAGTATAGTAGTAGCTGTAGCAGTAGTAGTACTACTAGAAGTAGTAGGGGTAGTTGCTGTAGTAGTAGCTGTAATGGCAGTAGCAGTAGTAGTAGTAGTAGGAGTAGTTGTAGCAGTAGCAGTAGTAGTAGTAGTAGAAGTAGTAATAGTCATAGCAGTAGCAATTGTTGTACAAGTGGTAGAATTAGTAGTAGTATTAGTCGTTGTAACATCTATAGTAGCAGTTGTAGTAGTAGTTGCACTAGTATTGGTAGTTGTAGAAATAGTAGTTGCATTACTATCAATAGTAGCAGTAGTATTAGTAGTAGCAGCAGCAGTGGTAGCAGCTGCAGCATTAGTAGTAGTAGTAACAGTAGTAGTTGTAGTCGTAGTAGTTGCAGTAGGACGAGGAGTAGTAGTAACAGCAACAATAGTAGTACTAGTATTATTAGTAGGAGCAGCCATAATAGTTGAATTAGTACTGCTAGTAGTTGTATTTGTAGTAACAACAATAATAGTAGCAATAATATTAGAGGTAGTAGTAGTAGCTGTAGTAGTAGTAGTAGCAGCTATAGTCGTTGCAGTTGTAGCAGTGGTAGCAATAGTAGTATGAGTATCAGTGGTAGCAGTAGCAGTAGTGTCAGTAGTAGAAGCAGTATTAGCAGAAGTAGTAGTTATTGTAGTAGTAGTAGTATTAGTATTAGTAGTGGTGGTAGTATAGCAGAAGTAGTAGTAGTAGTAGTAGTATTTGTAGTAGTATTAGTAGTTGGAGTAGCAGTAGGAGTAGTAGTAGTACAAATAGCAATAGTACTATAAGTCAGGGTAGTAGTACAAGTAGAAATAGTAGCAGCAGAAGTAGAAGTTGCCGTTTTAGTAGTAGTAGTTGTTGTTGTTGTTATTGCAGTAGTAGCATTAGTAGTAGTAGTAGTAGTAGTAGTAGTTCTTGGTGTTGTAGCAGCAGTAGCAGAAGCAGTTGCAGCAGTAGTAGCAGTAGTAATAGTTGTAGCAGTAGTAGCAACAGTTGCAGTCGTAGTAGTAGTGATGGTAGTAGTAGTAGTTGTTGTAGTAGCAGTCATAGGCAAAGTAGCTGTTGTAGTAGTAGTAGCAGTCGTAGCTGTAGTAGCAGTACTAGTAGTAGTTGTAGTCACAGTATAGTAGTAGAAGTACTATTGCGGCTAGTAGTATTTGTAGTAGTAGTGGTAGTAATACTAGTAGTAGCTGTAGTTGTAGCAGCTGCAATAGTATGAGCCAAAGTACACGTGTTTATAGTCCGAGTTTTAATAGTAGAAGGAAAAGTAATTATACTAGCTGTGGTCATAGTATTAGTAATAGCAATAGCAGTGGTAGAAGTAGTAGTAGCAGTAGTAGTAGTAGTACTAGCCGTTGTAGTTGCAGTACTAGCAGTTGTAGTTGCAGCAATAGTAGCTACCATTATAGTAGTTGCGGCAACAACAATAGTAGTAGTAGCAGTTGTAGCAATAGCAGCCGTAGCAATAGTTGTAGTAGCCGTAGTATTAGAAGCAGTTGTAGAAGTAGTACCATTAGTAGTAGTAGTAGTAATAATAGTCATTATAGTTGTAGTAGTTTTTGTTGTAGTAGTAGTAGTAGTAGTAGCAATAGTAGCAGTAGTAGTAGTATCAGCCATTGTAGTAGTAGTTGTAGTAGAAGTAGTAGGAGTAGTAGTATTAATAGTAGTAGCAGCAGCGGTAGTAGTTGAAGCAGTAGCATTAGTAATAGCAGCAGTAGTAGTAATATTAGTATTAGTAGTTGTTGTTGTTGTTGTTGCAAAAATAGTAGTAGTAGTCATCATTGTATTAGTACAATTAGTTAGAGTAGTTGTAGAAGTAGTAGAAATAGCAGCAGTAATAGTAATAGTAGCAGTAGTAGTTATCGTAGAAGTAGCAATAGCCATCATAGTTATAGTTGTAGTAGTAATAGTAGTAGTAGTAGTTGTTGTTGTTGTGGTAGCGGTAGCAGAGGTAGCTACAGTAGTAGCAGGAGTAGTAATAATAGGAACAATAGTAGTAGCATCAGTAGTTGTCGTAGTAGTGGTAGTAGTAGTAGCAGTAGTAGCCGTAGCAGCAATCATAGCTGCAGTACCCGTCCTAGTGGTAGTTGTAGGAGCAATAATAGTGGTAGAAGTACTAGTGCTGCTTCTAGTATTAGTTGTATTATTAGTACTAGTAACACTCGTAGTAGTAGTAGTTTTAGTAACCGCAGTAGTATTAGTTGTTGGAAAAGTAGTTATAGTAGCAATAGTAATAGTAGTGGGAAAAGTAGTTATGGTAGCAATACTCATTATAGTACTAGTAGTGGTTTTAGTAATAGCAGCAATAGTAATAGAAATAGTAGTAGTAGTAGTAGTAGTAGTACCTGTTGTTGTAGCAGTAGTTGCAATTGTAGTAGCAGCAATAGTATTAGTAGTTGTAGTAGTTGCGACAACAACAATAGCAATAGTAGCGCGAGCAATAGCAACTACTATAGCAATAGTTATAGTAACCGTAGTATTAGAAGCAGCTGTAGAAGTAGTACCATGACTAGTAATAGTAGTAATAATGGTCATAGTAGTAGTAGTAGTTATGGTAGTAGTAGTAGTAGAAGCAGTAGCAGCAGGAGGAGTAGTAGTAGTAGTTGCACTAGTATTGGTAGTTGTAGAAATAGTAGTTGCATTACTATCAATAGTAGCAGTAGTATTAGTAGTAGTAGCAGCAACAACATTAGTAGTAGTAGTAACAGTAGTAGTAGTAGTCGTAGTAGTTGCAGTAGGACAAGGAGTAGTAGTAACAGCAACAATAGTAGTACTAGTATTATTAGTAGGAGCAGTCACAATAGTTGCATTAGTACTGCTAGTAGTGGTATTTGTAGTAACAACAATAATAGTAGCAATAATATTAGAGGTAGTAGTAGTAGCTGTAGTAGTAGTAGTAGCAACTATAGTAGTTGCAGTTGTAGCAGTGGTAACAATAGTAGTATGAGTAGCAGTGGTAGCAGTAGCAGTAGTGTCAGTAGTAGAAGTAGTATTAGCAGAAGTAGTAGTTATTGTAGTAGTAGTAGTATTTGTAGTAGTATTAGTAGTTGGAGTAGCAGTAGGAGTAGTAGTAGTACAAATAGCAATAGTACTATAAGTCAGAGTAGTAGTACAAGTAGAGGTAGTAGCAGCAGAAGTAGAAGTTGCCGTTTTATTAGTAGTAGTAGTTGTTATTGTTATTGTAGTAGTAGCACTAGTTGTAGTAATAGTAGTAGTAGTTCTTGTTGTTGTAGCAGCAGTAGCAGAAGCAGTTGCAGCAGTAGTAGCAGTAGTAATAGTTGTAGCAGTAGTAGGAACAGTTGTAGTTGTAGTAGAAGTTGTAGTAGTAGTAGTAGTCATGGTAGTAGTAGTAGTTGTTGTAGTAGCAGTCAGAGGCATAGTAGCTGTTATAGTAGTAGTAGCAGTCGTAGCTGTAGTAGCAGTACTAGTAGTAGTTGTAGTCGTAGTATAGTAGTAGAAGTACTATTGCGGCTAGTAGTATTTGTAGTAGTAGTGGTAGTAATACTAGTAGTAGCTGTAGTTGTAGCAGCTGCAATTGTATTAGCTGAAGGAAATGTGTTTATAGTCGGAGTTTTCATAGTGGAAGAAAAAGTAATTATACTAGCTGTGGTCATAGTTTTAGTAATAGCAATAGCAGTGGTAGAAGTAGTAGTAGTAGCAGTAATAGTAGTACTAGCCGTTGTAGTTGCAGTACTAGCAGTTGTAGTTGCAGCAACAGTAACTACCATTATAGTAGTTGCGGCAACAACAATAGTAGTAGTAGAAGTAGTAGCAACAGCAGCTGTAGCAATAGTTGTAGTAGCCGTAGTATTAGAAGCAGTTGTAGAAGTAGTACCATTAGTAGCAGTAGTAGTAATAATAGTCATTGTAGTTGTAGTAATTTTTGTTGTTGTAGTAGTAGTAGTAGTAGCAATAGTAGCAGTAGTAGTAGTATCAGCCATTGTAGTAGTAGTTGTAGTAGGAGTAGTAGGAGTAGTTGTATTAATAGTAGTAGCAGCAGCGGTAGTAGTTGAAGAAGTAGCATTAGTAATAGTAGCAGTAGTAGTAATATTAATATTAGTAGTAGTTGTTGTTGTTGTTGCAAAAATAGTAGTAGTAGTCATCATTGTATTAGTATAATTACTTAGAGTAGTTGTAGAAGTAGTAGAAATAGCAGCAGTAATAGTAATAGTAGCAGTAGTAGTTGTCGTAGAAGTAGCAATATCCATCGTAGTTATAGTTGTAGTAGTAATAGTAGTAGTAGTAGTTGTTGTTGTTGTGGTAGCGGTAGCAGAGGTAGCTACAGTAGTAGAATTAGTAGTAATAGTAGGAACAATAGTAGTAGCATCAGTAGTAGTCGTAGTAGTGGTAGTAGTAGTAGCAGTAGTAGCCGTAGCAGCAGTCATAGCTGCAGTAGCCGTCCTAGTGGTAGTTGTAGGAGCAATAATAGTGGTAGAAGTACTAGTGTTGCTTCTAGTATTAGTTGTATTATTAGTACTAGTAACACTCGTAGTAGTAGTAGTTTTAGTAACCGCAATAGTATTAGTTGTTGGAAAAGTAGTTATAGTAGCAATAGTAATAGTAGTGGGAAAAGTAGTTATGGTAGCAGTACTCGTTATAGTACTACTAATAGTTTTAGTAATAGCAGCAGTTGTAATAGAAATAGTAGTAGTAATAGTAGTAGTTGTACTACCTGTTGTTGTAGCAGTAGTTGCAATTATAGTAGCAGCAACAGTATTAGTAGTTGTAGTAGTTGCGACAACAACAATAGCAATAGTAGCACCAGCAATTGCAGCTACTATAGCAATAGTTATATTAGCCGTAGTATTAGAAGCAGCTGTAGAAGTAGTACCATGAGTAGTAGTAGTAGTAATAATGATTATAGTAGTAGTAGTAGTTGTGGTAGTAGTAGTAGTAGAAGCAGTAGCAGGAGGAGGAGGAGTAGTAGTAGTAGTAGCCATAGCAGCAATAGTAGTAGTAGTAGAGGAAGTAGTTGGAGTTGTTGTAGTAGTAGCAGTAGAACTAGTGGTAGTACTTGAAGCAGCAGCAGGACTAATAGTAGAAGCAGCTATAGTAGTAGTTGTAGTAGTAGTAGTGGTAGTAGCAGCAGCTACAGTAGTAGTAGTAGTAGTCACAATTGTAGTAGTTGTAGTAGTAGTAGTAGTTAGAGTAGCAACAATAGTAGTAATAGTAGTAGTCGTTGCAGCAGCAGCAATAATTTTTGTTGTACTAGTCGTGATGGTAGTAGCAATAGTTGTAGTCATAGCAGTAATAGTAATAGTAGAAATAGCAGCTCTAGTAGTAGCAGCAGCTGTAGTCGCTGTAGCAATAGCAGCGATGGTAATAGTAGTTGTAATAGTGGTAGTAGTGGTTGTACTAGCAGTAGTAGTAGTAACAGTAGTAGTAGTATTAATTGCAGTAGTAGTAGCAGTACTCATAGTAGTAAATGTAGTAGTAGTAGTAGGCGTTGTACTGGCAGTAGAAGTAGTTGTTGCATTGATAGCTGTAGTAGTAGAAGTAGTAGTAGTAGTTGTTGTTGTTGTGTTAGTAGTAGCAATGGTAGCAATAGGAGTTGTTGTTGTTGTTCTTGTTGATGTAATAGTAGTTCCTTTTGTAGTTGTAGTAGCAGTCATAGTAGTGTTTGTAGTAATAGCTATTGTAGCAGTAGTAACAGTTGCAATCGGGGTAGTAGTAGTAGTAAGAGTAGTAGCAGTAGTACAAGCATCATTAGTTGTAGCAGAAGTAGTAGTAGGAGGAGAATTAGTAGTAGTAGAAGTAGGTGTAGTAATAATAGTAGTAGTAATAATATTAGTAGCAATAGTTGCAGTAGTAGCAGTTGCAGTAGTGGTAGTAGTAGTTATAGCAGTAGTCGTAGTATCTGTTGTAGATGTAATTGTAGTAGGTATAGTAGTGGTAGCATTTGCTATTGTTGTAGTAATAGGAGGAGGAGGAGCTATAGTAAATGTAGCAGTAGCAGCAGTAGTAGCAGTAGTAGCAATAGCAATAGTTGTGTGTATAGTAGCAGTAGGAACAGTAGTAGTAGTAGTAGGAGTGGCAGTAGTAGCAGCACTAGTAGGAGTAGTAATAGTTGTAGCAATAGTAATAGTAGTTATTGTAGTAGTAGCAGCAGCAGCAGTAATACAAGTAGCAGTGGAGGAGTAGTAGAAGCAGCTATAATTGTTGTAGTAGCAAAATTAGTACTAGTAGCAGTTGACAGTAGTAGTAGTAGTGGTAGTCACAATAGTAATAGTTATACCAGAAGTAATAGTTATACCAGAAGTACCAGAAGTTGTTGTAATAGCAGCAATAGTAGCTATAGTGGCAGTTGCAGTAGTCACAGTTGTAGTAGTAGTAGTTATTGTAATAGTAGTTATAGTAGCAATAGTAGTAGTAGTAGCAATGGTAGTAGTAGTAGTAGAAGTAATAATAGTAGTGAGAGTAGTAGCAGTAGCAGAAGCGGCATTAGTAGTAGCAAAAGTAGTAGTAGTTGGTGAATTAGTTGTAGTAAAAGTAGGGGTAGTAGTAATAGTAGTAGTAGTAATATTAGTAGCAGTAGTTCGAATAGTAGCGGAAGCAGTAGCGGCTGTAGCAGTTATAGCAGTAGCCGTAGTAGCAGTTGTAGTAGTAATTGTAGTAGCTTTAGTAGTGGTAGTTGTGGCTATTGTAGTAGCAGTAGTAGAAGCAAGAGCTATAGTAGGTGTAGCAGTAGAAGAAGAAGCAGTAGTATAAGTAGAAGTAGTAGTAGTTGTAGCGGTAGTAGTGATAGCAGTAGTAGTAGCAACAGTAGCGGTAGTAGTTGGAGTGGTAGTAGTTGCAGCACTAGTAGGAGTAGTAGTAGTTGTTGGTGGTGTTGTTGTTGTTGTCGTTGTTGTAGTTGTAGTTGCAACAGTAGTAATAGCAGTAGCAGTAGAGCTACAGTACAAGTAGCATTAGTTGTTGTAGTAGTTAAAGTATTACTCGTTGTAGTAGAGCAATAGTAGTAGTAGTCGTAGTCACAGTAGTAGTAGTTGTAGTAGAAGTAGTAGATGTAGTAGAAGTAGTAGATGTAGTAGTAGTAGCTGTAGTAGTAGTAGTTGCTATAGCAATAGTAGTAAGAGAAGTAATAGTAGTTGTAGTAGTACTAGGAGTAGTAGTAATACTAATAGTAGTAGTACTGGTGGTAGTTGTTATTGTGATTGTAGTAATAGTAGACATAGTTTTTGTTGTTGTAGTAGTAATAGTAATGGTTGCAGTAGTAGTAGTTGTTGTTGTTATAGTGGCAGTGGCAGCATTAGTACTAGTAGTCATTGTTGTACTAGTTTTGTTGGTAGTAGCTGTAGCAGCAACCAGAGCAGTAGTAGTAATTATAGTAGTAGCAGTAGCACAAAAGGAGCAGTAGTAGTAGCAGTAGTAGCAGCGGTAGTAGTACTAATAGCATTAGTAGTGGCAATAGTCTCAATAGTAGTAATAGTAATGATTGTAGCAGCAGTAGTAGTAGAAATAGATGTAGTTGTATTAGTTGTAGCAGTAGTAGTTAGTCACAGTAGTAGAAGTAGTAATAGTAGTATGAAAAGTAGAGTAGCTATAGTTGTGGTCGGACCAAAAGCAGTAGTAGCAGTAGTAGTAGTTAGAGAATTACAGTAGTAGCAGTAGTAGCATTAGTGGTAGTGGTGGTGATAGCTGAAGTAGTTGTAGGAGTAGTGGTAGTCGTAGCGGTAGTAGAAGTAGTAGCAATTATAGCAGTAGTAGTAGTAGCTGTTGTTGTTATACTAGTAGTAGTTGTTGTTGTTGTTGTTTTATTAGTAGTAGTAGTGGTAGCTGTAATAGCAATAGTAGCTATTGTAGCATAAATAGTAGTAATAGTAGTAGTAGAAGTCGTAGTAGTAGTAGTAGTAATCGTGGTGGTAATGGTAGTAGTAGTAGCGGTAGTAGCAGTAGTAGCAGTAAAAGAAGTAGTAGATGTAGTTGTTGTAGTATGAGAGTATAGGTAGCAGAATTAGTAGTAGTAGTTGTTGTATCATAAAAGTAGCAGTAGTAGTCATAGTTGTGGCAATAGTAGTAGTAGTAGTTGTAACTGCAGTAGTACGAGTAGTAGTAGTACTAGAAGTAGTAGTAGCAGCAGTAGTCGCAATAATTATAGTAGTATTAGGAGTTGTAGTTGCTGTAGAAGAAGTAGTTGTAGCAGTAGTAAAAGAAGTAGCAGTTGTAGTAGTAGTAGCAATTGTGGTAGTAGTAATAGTAGAAGGAGTTGCAGTAATAGCAGAAGCTGGAGTATGAGTAGTAGTAGGAGTAGTAGTAGAAGTAGTAGTAGTAGTAGTTGTAGTAGTAGTAGTAGTGCGAGTAGGAGTAGGAGTAGGACTAGTAGTAGCAATAGTAGGAGTAGGAGTAGGTGTAGAAGTAGTAGTAGGAGTAGCTGCAGCAATAGTAGCAGGAGTAGTAGTAGCAGTAGTAGTAGTATTAGTACAAGTGAAGGTTGTGGTTGCAGTAGTAGTAGTACTACTTGTAGTAGTACTATTTGTAGTAGCAGTTGCAACAGTAGTACTAGTACTAGTAGAACTATTAATAGTCATAGTTGTTGTAGTAGTAGTAGTAGTAGTAGTAGTAATAGTAGCAGCAGCAGTTGTGGGAGTAGTAGCAGAAGTAGTAGTAGTAGTAATACGAGTAGTGGTAGTAATAGTATTAGTAGAAGTAGAGGTAGTAGTAGCAGTAGCAGCAACAACAACAGTAGTAGTTGTAGTAGTAGTAGTAGTAGTAGCATATGTAGTTATAGTAGTAGTAGTAGGAATAGCCATTGTAGAAGTATTAGTAGTAGTAATAGTGGTAGTAGTAGTAGTCTTAGTAGTAGTGGAAGTAGTAGTAGTACTAGTAGTAGTAGTAGTAGTAGTAGTAGTAGTAGTAGTAGTAGTAGCGGTAGTTGTAGTAATATGAGGAGGGGTAGTAGTAGTAGTAGTTGTTGTAATAGTAGCAAAAGTAGTAGTAGCAGTAGCTGTAGTAGTAGTAGCAGTTGAAGCAGTAATGGTCGTAGTTGTAGAAATAGTTATAATAGTAGAGTAGTGGTAGTTGTAGTAATAGTAGTACTAGAAGTTGTAGTACTAATAGCAGTACTTTTAGAAGTAGTAGTAGTACTAGTAGTTGTTGTTGCTCTTGTTGTTGGAGCTGCAGTATGAGTTGGTGTAGGTGTAGGAGTAGTGGTCGGTGTAGTTGTAGTAGGGTTAGTAGTAGTAGAAGCAACAGTAGTAGTAGTGGTATTAGTAGTAGTAGTCGTAGTAGGTGTTGTCATACTAGTTGTAGTAGTAGAAGTTGTAGTAGCAGTTGCAGTAGTAGTAGTAGCAGTGGTTGTTGTTGTTGTTGTTGTTCTATTAGTAGTTGTAGTAGTAGTAGCAATATTAGTAGTACTAGTAATAGTTGTAGTAATAGTAGTTGTAGTAGCAGTAGTAGGAGTGACAACAGCAGTAGTAGTTGTACTAGTAGTAAAAGTAGAGTAGTAGTAGTAGCAGCAGCTGTAGTAGTAGTGGTAGTCGTTGTTGTAGAAGCAGTAGCAGTACAATAGTACTTTTAGTAGTTGTAGTAGTAATAGGAGTAGGAACTGCTGTAGGAGTAGGTGTAAGTGTAGCAGTAGTACTCGGTGTAGTTGTAGTAGGAGTTGTAATAGTAGTAGAAGCACTAGTGGTAATAGTAGTATTAGTTGTAGTTGTTGTTGTTGTAGTGGAAGTAGTAGCAGCTGCAATTGTAGTAATAGTAACAATAGTAGGTGTTGTACTAGTAGCAACAATAGTAGTAGTAGCAGTAGTAGCAGTAGTTGGAGTAGCTGTTGTAGTAGTAGTAGTAATAGTAGTTATAGTAGTAGTAGTAGCAATAGGGAAAGTAGTAGCAATAGTAGTAGTAGTAGTTGTTGGAGTACTATTTATACTATTATTAGTAGTAGTAGTAGGTGTAGAGTAGCAGTTGGAGTTTGAGTAATGGTAGTAGTAGTAATAGGAGTAGTAGTAGGACTAATAGAAGGAATATTAGTAGGTGTAGCAATAGAAGTAGAAGTAGAAGCAGAAGAAATAGTAGTAGTAGTTGTTGTTGTAGAAGTAATGGTAAAAGTCAAAGTACTACTTGTAGTAGTAGTTGTTGTAGTAGTAATAGTAGCAGTAGTAAAAGAGGAGCAGTAGTAGTAGTTGCAGTAGTTGTAGTTTTAGTTGTAATTATAGTAGTTGTAGTAGTAGTTGCTATTTATTATTGTAGTACTTGTTATAGTAGAAGTAGTAGACAGAGTAGTAGTAGTAGCAGTATTCATAGTGGTAATACGAGCAGTTGTAGGAGTAGGAGTAGTAGGAGTAGTAGTAGTAGTAGTAGGAGTTGTAGTAGTCGTACTAGTAGGACTAGCTGTAGCAGCAGCAGCAGTATTAATAGTAGTAGTAGTAGTAATAGTAGTCATAGTAGTAGCAAAAACAATAGTAGTGATTATTATAGTAGTAGTACTAGTAGTAATAGTAGTAGTACTAGTACTACTAGTAGTAGTAATAGTTGCAACCAGATTAGTAGTGGTAATAGTAGTAATTGAAGTAATAGTAGTAGCAGTAGAGGTCGTAGCGGTAGCAGTAGTATAATTAGTAGCAGTAGTAGTGGGAGTAGTGGTAGTTGTAGTAGATGTAGTTGTCAGAATAGTGGTAGGAGTTGGAGTTAGAGTAGGAGTTGCAGTACGAGTTGTAATAGTAGTAGTAGTACTAGTAAGGGTACTAGTAGTGGCAATAATAGAAGTAGGTGTAGTAGTAATAGTAGTAATAATAGTAGTAGCAGTAGTAGCTGCAGAAGTAGCAATAGCGGTAGTAGTAATAGTTGTACTAGTAGGAGTGGCTGCAATAGCAGTAGTTGTACTAGTAGGAGTAGTGGTCACAGTAGCAGTAGCAGCAGCAGTAGGAATAGTAGTAGCACTAGTAATTGTTGTTGTTCTTATTGCTGTAGTAGTAGTATCAGTAACAGCAGTAGTAGTTGTAGTAGTAGTAGTAGAAGCTAGAGTAGTAGTAGTTGAAGTAGCAGCAGCAGTAGTAGTAGTAGCAATAGAAGTCATAGTAGCAATAGTTGTTGTATTGGTATTTGGAATAGTGGTAGGAGTTGGAATTGGAGTTGGAGTAGTAGTAGCAGAAGTAGTAGTAGTACTAATAGTATTGGTCGCAGCAATAGCAGTAGTAGTAGTAGCAGAAGTAGTTGTACTAATAGTAGTAGTAGGAGGAGGAGTAGTAGTAGTAATAGTAGCAGTAGTAGAGGTAGTAGCAGTAGCAGAAGCAGCAGTAGTAGTAGTGTCACAGTAGTAGTAGTAGTAGTAGTAGAAGTAGAAGTAGTATTACTAGAAGTAATAGTAGTAGTAGTCCTAGTAGTAGTAGTAGAAGTAGTTGTAGCAGCTGTAGTAGCAGTAGTAGCAGTAGTAGGAGTAGTAGTAGTATTAGTTGTAAGAATAGTAGTAGTTGGTGGAGTAGTAGTTGTGCTAGTAGTAGCAGTTGTAGTAGTAGTGTAGTAGTAGTAGTATTAGTAGTAGTAGTAGTAGTAGTAGTCGTAGTAGTAGTAGTAGTAATAGTAGTAGCTGTTGTTGTAGTTGTTGTAGTTGTTGTAGCAAACATAGTAGTAGTAACTGTACTAGTAGTAGTTGCAGTATGAGTATTAGGCGCACCAACAACAACAACGACAATAGTTGTAGTAGTTGTAGTAATAGAAGTAGTAGTAGTAGTACTATTAGTAGTAGTATTAGTTGTAGCAGTAGTAGTTTTTGTTGTTGATATAGTAGTAGTACCAGTTATACGTGTAGTAATTGTTATAGTAGTAGTAGTTGTTGTTGTTGTTGGTAGAGTAGTTGTAGTAGTCACAGTAGTAGTAGTAGTTGAAGTGGTAATAGTATTAGTTGTTGTAGTAGTAGTAGTAGTAGTAGTAGTAGAAGTAGAAGTATTACTACTGTTAGTAGTAGTAGCTGTTCGAGTCATGCTAGTTGTTGTTGTAGTAGTAGTAGTAGCAATAGGAGTAGTAGCTGTAATAGTAGTAGTTGTAGTGGTAGTAGTAGTAGTTGTTGTACCTAGAGTAGTAGTTGTACTAATAATAATAGTAGTAGTAGTAGTAGTAATAATAATACTAGTAATAATTGTAGTAGTAGTAGGCGTACTAGTTGTTGGAGTAGGTAGAGTGACAATTGCAGTAGGAGTATTAGGAGTAGTAGTAGTTGTAGTACTAGTAGCAGTAGTAGCAACAACAGCAGTAGTAGTAGTGGTAGGAGGAGGAGAAGCAGTAGTAGTAGTAGTAGGAGTAGTACTAGTCGCCGTAGGGGTATTAATTGTCGTAGCTATAGTAGTAGTAGAAGTTGTAGTAGTAGCAGTAGCAGCAGTAGTAGTAGTAGAAGTAGCAGTGGTAGACGTAGTAGTAGTAGTGGTAGTGCTAGTAGTAGTAGTAGTAATGTTAGTAGTAGGAATAATAGTGGTTGTTGGATTTGTAGTAGTGCTAGTTGCAATAGTTGTAGTAGTAGTTTAGTAGTAGTAAGAGTAGTAGTAGTAGTATAGGTACTAGCAGTAGCAGCAGTAGTATTAGTAGTGCAAGTTGTAGTAGTCTTGATACTAGTAGTAGCAGAAATAGTGGTAGTTGTAGTAGTAGTAGTAGTAGTAGCAGAAGTAGTAGTAGGTGTAGTATTTGGTGTAGCAGTGGTACTAGTAGTAGTATTAGTACTTGTAGTAGTAGGAGGTGGAGGAGGAGGAGGAGGAGGAGGATTAGCAATAGTATTAATAGTAGTAGTTGTAGTAATAGTAGTATTAATCGTAGTAGTAGTAGTAGTATTAATAGTTATAGTAGTAGTAGTAGTAGTGGAAGTAATAGTAGTAGTAGCAGTAGTAGTAGTAGTCTTGGTAATAGTAGTAATAGTAGTAGAAGCAGCAGCAACAGTAGTAGCTATAGTTATAGCAATAGAAGTAGTAGTAGTAGTAGTAGTAGTAGTAGTTGTTGTTGTTGTTGTTGTTGTTGTTGTTGTTGTTGTAGTAGTAGTAGCAGTAGTAGTAGCAGTAGTAGTAGTAGTAGTAGTAGTAGCAATCGTAGCAGCAGGAGCAACAGTAGTAGTAGTGTGGGAGCGGTAGTCATAATAGTAGTGTGGTAGTAGTAGTAGTAGTTGTTGTAGTAGGAGTAGCAGTAGAAGTCAGAGTTGGAGTAGGAGCAGTAGTAGTGGTTGTTGTTGTAGTAGTAGCAGTAGTTGTCGCAGTGGTGGTAGTGTTAGTTGTAGTAGTTGTTGTTGTAGCAGTAGTAGTTGTTGTTGTTGTTGTAGTAGTAGTAGTTATTGTAGTATTTGTAGTAGTAGATGTAGTAGCAGTTGTGGTACTAGTAGTAGTAGGAGGAGGAGGAGGAGTAGTGGTAGTAGCAGTAGTAGTACTAGTGGAAGTAGTCCTAGTAATAGTAGGAGTAGTAATAGTAGGAGATGTAGTTGTTGTAGTAGTAGTGGTAGTATAGTTGGATTAGTAGTAGCTGTAGCAGTAGTAGTGGAACAAGCAGTTGTAGTGGTTGTAGGAGTAGTAGTTGTTGTTGTAGTAGTAGTAGTAGTTGTGATAGTAGCAGTAGATGTTGTTGCTATTGTGGTAGTAGTGGTAGTAGTTGTAGTAGTTGTAGTAGTGGTGGTAGTATTAGTAGTAGTTGTAGTTGTTGTTGTCATAGTTGTAGTAGTAGTTGTTGTTATTGTTGTCATAGTTGTAGTAATAAGAGTACTAGCAGTAGTGGTACTAGTAGTAGTAGTGGCAGTAGGAGTAGTAGTAGTAGCAACAGTAGCAGTGGTAGTAGTAATAGTAGTAGTTATAGTAGTAGTTATAGTAATAGTAATAGTAATAGTTACAAGAGTAGTAGTAGTAGTAGTACTAGCAGTTGTGGTAGTAGTGTAGTATAGTAGTTGTATTAGTAGTTGTAGAAGAAGTAATAGTGGTAGTTATAGCAATAGTAATAGAAGTAGTAGCAATAGTGGTAGTAGTTGTTATGGGAGTAGCTTAAGTAGCAGCTGCAGTTGTAGTTGTGGTAGCAGTGGCAATAGTAGCAATAGTAGTAATAGTTGTAATAGTAGTAATAGTAGTAGTAGTTGTGGTTGTCGTAGGAGTGATAATAGTAATAGTAGTAGTAGAGGTAGTAGTGGAAGTAGTAGTAGTAGTAGTAGGAGTGATAGCAGTTTTAGTAGTAACAGTATGAGTAGTAGGAGTAGGAGTGGAAGTAGGGGTAGGAGTTGGAGTAGGAATAGTAGTATTCATAGAAGTAGTAGTAGCAATAGGAGTGGGAGTTGGAGTTAGTGTAGGAGCTGGAGTAGGAGTAGTAGTAGTACTAATAAAAGTTGCAACAGTAATAGTATTAGTAGGAGAAGAGTTGTGGTAGCAGCAGTTGTAGTATATCAGCAACAATATTAGTTTCAACAGATGTAGTAGCAGTGGTAGTAGTAGTAGTAGTAGTATTACTAATAGTAGTATTAGTAGTAGTAATAGCAATTGCAGTAGTAGCTGTTGTACAAGTAATAGAAGTGGTAGAGCAATAGTAGCAGCCTCAGTAGTGATAGTAGTCACACTAATAACAGAAGTAGTAGTAGTAGTAGTGGTGGTAGTAGTAGTAGGAGTAGTAGTAGGAATAGGTGTAGGAGTCGGAGTAGTAGTCGGAGTGCTAGTAGTAGTAGTAATAGTAGTAGTATTAGTCGTAGTTATAGTATTAGTAGTTGGAGTGGCAGTAATAGAAGTAGTAGTAGTTGGAGGAGTATTACTAGTAGTAGTAGGAGTATTAGCAATAGTAGTAGGAGTATTAACAATAGTAGTAGTTGTAGTTGCAATAGAAGTTGGAGTAGTAGTAGTTGAAGTAGCAGTAGTAGTCGTAGTAGTCATAGTATTAAATGATGTGTGAGTAGAAGCAGAAGTAGTTGTAGTAGATGTATGAGTAGTAGTAGAAGTAGTAGTAGTAGAAGAGGAAGATGTAGCTGTATTAATATTATTAGTAGTAGTAGTAGTAGTAGCAGTACTAGTAGCAGTAGCAATAGTAGTAGTAGTGGACGTGCCAGTAGAATTAGTTGTAGTAGTAGTAGTAGTACTAGTAGTTTTGAAATTAAAAGGAGTATTTGTCGTAGTAGTTATGGTAGCAGCAGTAGTAGTTGTTGTACAACCTATAGTAGTAGTTTTAGGAGTAGGAATTGGAGTAGGAGTATTTGTAGTAGTAGTAGTGGTGGTGGTGGTAGTAGTAGTAGCAGCAGCAAATGTTGGAGTGGTAGTAGTAGCAGTAGTAGTAGTTGTGGTAGTAGTATTAGTAGTAGTTGTTGTTATTGTTGTTGTAATAGTAGCAAAAATTGGAGCTGTAGTGGTTATAGTAGTAGTAGTAGTAGTAGTAGCAGCAGCAGTTGTAGCAGTAGTAGTAGTAGTAGTAGTACTTGGAGTAGTAGTAGTACTCGTATTAGTAGTAGTAGTGGTAATAGTAGTAAAAATAGTAGATGTAGTAGTTCTAGTAGTAGTAGTATTAGTAGCGATAGGTGTTGTAGTAGTTGGAGGAGTAGTAGTAGTAGCAGCTGCGGTAGTGGTAGTTGTTGTAGTTGTTATTATTGTGGCAATAGTAACAATAGTGTTAGTATTAGTAGTAGTAGCAGTAGGAGTAGTATTACTAGTACTAGTAGTAGTAGTAGTATTATTACTAGTACTAGTAGTCATAGTAGTAGTTGTGGTTGTTGTTGTTATAGTTGTAGGAGTATTAGGAGTAGTAGTAGTGGTAGGTGTAGTAGTAGTAGTAGCAGTGGTGGTAGAAATAGTAGTAGTGGTAGGAGAAGTAGTCGTAGTAGTAATTGTAGGTGTAGTAACAGGAGTAGTAGTAGTTTTAGCAATAATAGGAGAAGTAGTAGGAGACGTTGTCGTAGTAGTAATAATAGTAACAGTAGTAATAGT